>NW_019379644.1:141386-148990 GCF_000648655.2 Copidosoma floridanum
TAATTTTCTTCACTAATTTTTGTTTGTCTCTTTTTGTTGTTTCTGACATTCCTTTTGATCTTTCACTATTCTTCTCCTTTTTATTCAGCAGATCCACTACTTTTTAACCTTTAAATTATTTTCATTGTTCACTTCTAATAAGCTAATTAACTATTTCATTTACTCCATTCTTAACATTTCATTTACCTTTTCTTGCTTTCTTTTCTTTACTTCTTCCGTCCACATCACTTTTATAATTAAAACCTTTACATTTTCTCTTTTTCCTACTGCAATGTCAAAACTAGTACTTTCAGATGCTAAGAACTTTTCCATACAACTCCTCTCCTCCGATTCCTCAACTTCATTGCAGACCAATAAAACGATAAAAATTTCAACACTTTGGACAGTTTTCCGATCACATATAAGTCAGATGCACGAATACCCATTTAAGTTTTTTTACATAAGATTTTTTATATATTTGAAAATTGACATTAATTCTTTCCGAATTTTTCGAGTTGCGGAAAGTTTAAATTCTAATATAAAGGTGTCCCGGTGGCAGCATGGGTAAAAAAGCTGATAACCAAAAAATTTTCATTTTGTTAGAAAAATGTTAACTCTAAGACAATCATACAATTATTTCAAAATTTTCCAAGTTTTAGAAAGCCTTTCAGACTAATAAATGGACGAAAAACCAACAATTTCGTCAGTTTTCCGATCACATCTAAGTCAGACACATTGATACCCACGTAATCAATTTGTACTTAATCATCATAGACTTTAATTATTTTAAGCACCAGTACATATCTTAAGCACATTATTTACTCTCGAAAGACGAACTTAGCTGACGTACTAAATGAAGCGTTCGACAAAAAATTTTTTCAAAAAACAAAAAAATCAACATGTAATTTTTTTCTACGCCATTTATTAGGAATAACGATAACTATTTTACTTGAGGTACCTAGAAACTAATATAGAAAGATATTCATTGAAAAAAAAAAAAAAAAACACGAAAAATCATTATTCTAATGATAAATTTCCCACAATATTCTACCAGACCTTAGGATCACTGTGGAAAATGACACAATCGATCTCTGTGTACCTATAAACTCCATCAAATAAGTTTCGAGTCAATTTTGAAAAATGTAGCAAGGTATATGGAAAAAATTTTAGTAGATATCAATGCGCCAGACTTCGATATTAACGGAAAACTATAAAAATTATATGAAAAATATGTTGATTTTATATCGTTTAATCGATGTAAAATCACTTTCGATCGATCACTTTTATACGTTTTTGTATAGTATTTGTTGTTTGCCTGCCATTATTAATCGATTTCTTCACCAAATCTTAATTTCAATTTTTCGCGATTTGGACCGGTTCAAACTTCAGACACATATAAAACACTTGACCTCAGTCTATAAAAAACATATGTATACATAAAATTGTATACATTTCATTATTTTTTAAAAGACAAGCACCTAATGCAAGAAAATAAAAAGTCAAACAGTTGAACCCTCAAAATTTTTTCGCTTGTTTTCTCCGTTGTATCTCAAAACTTTATTATTACTATTGCGTTTAACCTCTATCATGTAAGTTGATCATCTTATTAATAAAATATTCACTTATTATTACGTTTTTCTCTTGCAAATTCAAAGTTTACTAACATAAAAAACTTACATAAAAAATGATTCTCAGCTAGATTACAGAAAAGTATCAAGAAGATGACAGAATGTATCCTGACCTTAGTCTATAAAAATCATAAAATTATATACATTTTATAATTTTTCAAAAGACACGGACCTAAAGTAAGAACATAAAAATTCAAAAAATAATAAGTCGTGGCATCAAAACAAACAATCACAATTAAAAATGCAAAGTTAAATCATCATAAAAAAATGTAATTTACACGAAAAAACGTAATTAAAAATACAAGCGTAAAGTAACAATAAGAGGAAAGTTCATAAATACACGCACAACGCCAGTCCTACTTTTCTCGTTTTTTTTTTTTTTTAGAATTTTTTGAAGAAAAAGTCACTATAGAACTTCTGAGATTTCTGGGAAAAAAACTGAATTAAGTGATTTTCGCAAGCCTCTTATGAAGCCAACTTTACACTAAGAGAATTTTACAGAGATCTAAACAAATGGTTGTCAGAAGGGGCAAGGTCCAGGATATACGGTCGATGCATTAAAATTTTCCAGCCAACCTCTTACAATTTTTACCGAGATGCTAAAGGTATGTGTGATCTAACATTGTCGTGATGAAAGACAACGGCTTTCCGATTGATAGACTCTGGACATTTTTTTTTTTTTTTCATTAACTGCAGTAGGCGCATTAGTTGTTGACAAGAGAGTCAAATTAATTGTTTACCAGGTTCAAGTAGATCATGGTGAATAATTCCTTCTGAGTCCCACCAAACACTCGCATTACCTTCCTTGGCATCAATACAAGCTTTTTAAACGTCTGTGGAGATTCTTTGGTCTTCAACAACGATATTTTTTACACAGGAGTGTCGTACATGATCCACTCTTCATTACTCTTAACTATTCGTTTAAAAAATAGCTCAAGTTCAGTTCATTTGAGCAGCGGATCACAAATAGCAACTCTGTCCATAAAATTTATCTCTATTAATTCATGTGGAACCCACGTATCAAGCTTTTTTCAACATCTAGCCTTATGTTAACGTTTCAGAACTATTTTATGGTCAATTTTTAGTTCCACAGCTATGTCGTGAGATGAAATATGTCGGTCTGCCTTGATTTTTTGAAGAATTTCATCAATTTTATTAACAACAAGCCGACCAGGGCAAGATTCATCTTTAACAACGAAATTTCCAGAACAAAAACGAGAAAACCAATTCTGACACTGGCGGTTACTTAATCACTCATAACCATAAACACTTTACAATTTTTGATGGGTATGCGCTGTATTTTTTCCTTTTCGGAAATAAAAAAGCAAAATAAACGAAAATGACCTTCTGGAATTTATATTTTCAAAGCGCAATAACTTTTGTATAAGTACACAAATGGTGCTACTTTCATATCTATAATGTTCTATGGATTGTTATCTTTTACATGCGATATAGTGTGGCTTTATTTCATAAGCATCACTCGCAATGTACGACTTTCACGTGATGTATTTGGAAAAACCGAAATTACTCTCCCCCAATCTAATATGAAAAAAATTATTCGAAAAACAAAAAAATAGGTGAGCTCATATTTTGTACCTTGAAGTAGTTCTTTCCTAAAATAATTCTGAACGAAATGAAATGAATTCTTGAGGAATCATTTATTAAGTTACAATACACTACCCTTCAAAATTTTAGAATAGGCTAACGAAAATAAAAGGAGGAAAATGATACATAAAAAGTAAATTTTCAATATGTGCTCTTATAGCAACTAGGCATTACTTTACTGAAAATTGTAGCCTAGTTATTTATTTATTGAACACAATTAAGTAAAAACTAACACAATAAAGCTTACGCAATACTAAACATGCTGCCATTCCGAAAAACATATGTTCACGGACTTAATCAAAAGATATTAAAACAAACACAGACATACATTTTCGTATCCTATGTTGAAAGCATAGGCAAGCATCAACTGCTGGTATTTAGAAGATTTACGTAGTCATTTCTTCGAACTTTTAATCAGATATCATGATTTGAAATTTTGAATCGGTAATCAATTTAACTCTAACAAAATTTTTACAAATAATAGTTTAAAATTGAAGCAGTGTTAATAAATACCAACTTGATAGTCACACCCTTGACTCGAGGGTCATGATGAAAGAGCTATCTTTGAAAAAAAAAAAAACCGTAACTCAATGCAACACTTGATTCATCAAGTACGCATCCAAAGACACAATACACAGCGGACTGACACATTACATGCACAAACAATTACACCAAAATTAAGATTATCTAACTCTGTTCCAACTCGAGCCAATATTCGCGCTTCACCTAGATGCAAAAGTGACCCTCCTATTCCTCAGAGCGAGCTGGCCTTCAAAATTCTCCACCATTTTCTATCTTTTCTTCACCTCTTAGGTCCTTTTTGTTTTCTTGAAAAATGATCCTAACGGATCCATTCCATAAAGAAGATTAACTTTTAGTTGGCAGGCACGCCGGGTAAATCCAACACTTCCACTAGAATGGTCGAGCTGTCTTCTGAAGACTTTCTCCTGCTCGCTCCATCAAAAAAAAAAAAAAAAATTCCATAGAAAAGATTTTACATACCTGTGTATTTTGAAAATAGTGTCTCCATAAAGGTCTGATTTTATCTTGCCCACCAACATCCCAGACAGTAAAGCTTATATTTTTGTACTCGACTGTTTCGACGTTAAATCCTGAAATCATTTAAGAAGTTTAGACAGTATATCTTATACAAAATGTTAATTATTATTTCAGACAAGATTTTGCATTACAAATATATTATTTAGTTGTTTCAACTGTCGTCAAATTAATGAAAGGTATGGAAATTATATTTTTGGAGATTTGGTCGTCAAATTAATGAAAGGTATGGAAATTATATTTTAAGATTTTAAATTTTTGTATGAAAGTTCATGCAAACAAAAGTGTAAGCGAGTTAGCTTATTTGAAAAAAAAAAATCCTCCGTCCGTTTTTTTTACAGATTGATAATTTAAAGAATAGCAAAAATAGCCTGGTATATTTATTGAGAGCCAATTTCCACAAAATCTATGTGGAAAGAGGTTAAAAAAGTCTATTGAACTGGATTTCGCGATTCTTAAAGCAAAAAATTAGTTCGAAAAAAAAAAGTGTAAAACAGCGCCAAAAAAGACGACGAAATTGAGTTTTCATACTGTGATTTCAGGCCCGTGGATTGACTTCCGAGCGCCTGCCCGCGCAGCGCTGCAGAGTAGATTTCTCTTTTATGTATCTCTGCCCATTTTCTTTGTTTCTTCAAACGCTATTTTACACTATTTTTCAATTGTAGTAAAAAAAATTTTTTTAACATTGAAAATTGCAAAAAATCTGTTTTACGGACCTTTTCAAAAATTTTTTCACGTAGATTCCAAAACAATTTGAATTTCAAAATCATACTAAGCTGTTTCTGCTGTTTTATCATAATTATTCGGTCAAAAAAAGGGACATTCAAAACTTCTAATCCCAATTTATAACCTTTTATTTCATTTTCTGGTCGATAATAGTGATCCTAACTTATATAAATCAATCCTTGTGCTTGTCTTTCCAGATTTACTCCATATACCCTACCTTTTCTAAACAGTATTACTACTATAGGATATGTGGGCACCCGCAAAACCTACCCTATAACTAACTTAAATGCAGGATCAGCTGCAAAACATCAACAGTTAATCAATTATGATGGTATAAAAAAAATTTCATGATATTTACACAATCGACTTTTTTGTTCGTAGCATATTGTTAAAAGGTTAAGAAATGACATAATTAAATTTTACGTCAGCAACTTCACTGATTTCAACTTTTCTTCTCACTTGAACTATGAGGAACTTGAAAAATATGTCTAAAATTAATAAAAGAAGGACGCTTAACACTTACAATATCAAAAAATTTCACAAAATATATTACTTTTTAATTTTTTAAATACATTTTAAATGCAGGGTAAAACCAAGAGTGTAAGTTTTGCCGTGCAGGGAAAAAGTTTCCGAATATCATGATAAAATTATGAAAATGCCTTAGTGTGCTCAATTACAATGTAATGAAAAATTTTCTTTTAATAAGAAAAAAATTTTTTGCACTTTGCAACGATTATCATTAAACATACACAGAGCTTCAAAATTAAAGATTTAGCATCTAGTTTTCTATGTCAATAGACAATTTTTTAAAATAATTTATTTGAATCTCATACGGTGGCCCAAATCCATAAAGAGCCATGATGCAAGTAACCAAAACATAGTTAATCCGATATAAAATATAATGTCTCTGGATTTCTAATGTGCAGTCCAAATGAGCTTTGATAACCAGAAAAATTCACTGAGACTGCGCAGCAGTCAGTTACTAATTTGGAGTTACTGCGCAGTGCACTAACGGTAGCGTAACTGTATAATGACGGATACAAACGACGTCATACCGTAACGACCGTAACAATGTAATATGTTATGCCAGAAACTGAAACCAACGAGCAGTCGAGTACGGCTGGTGATGTCATTACACATTAATTATCGATTTTGATAAAAAAAAAGTCGCTATTTTCCAAGTCAGTACAAAGCAACGGTTAGGTAATTTAACATCACAATTTTCACATTAATCAGATGAACAAATGATTAATTCACTGTACAAATTTGGTAGGAAAATAGTGTTTTTTTAACGAAAGGACGATCACTAAAAAAAGAAAAAGTTCAAAAATAAAAAAATAAAAAATAATAATCCGCATTGAAGTGATCTAACGCAACTTTTTTTTAATTCGTAAAAAAATTGCAGCTTTACGACGAACCTAGTCACAAAGCTATGCGATAAAGAAAAAGTTATTTTATTTATTTTTAAATTTAAGCATACCTGTTTTTTAAAGCTTTTTTAAACAAATCAATTCATAAAAATCGATAGGGTACAAATTATACCTCATAATGTAACTTTTAAAGAAGATAATCCTGTCTGATTTATTGTTCTATGCAAAAAAATGGCAGCCCATAAACAAAGAGACCTTTTTAGTAAATAATTGACTTTTTGCGAGAACTAGGGGAGTGTTACGTGGGGTTTACGGTGCGGAAATAAATAATAGACCGACTTATGGTTAACTTGTGCTTTATTGCAATTACTTATATTCGAGGGAAGCCACGCGTGTACTAATCTCGTGGGCCCAGTCCTTACGCTCTCGTGTCTCTAGCTTATCCTCCTTTTACTCCGTTCCTTCGCTCTCCTTTTCCTATCACTTCTCTTCTCTATTCTCCTACCTTTCGGGCCCAAGCCAGCAGAGGCGCACGCACGCATAGCTATATGCTATCGTACGCAACACGTCCGAGGCCGCGACGCCGACGTTCTCGACGGCGATTTTCTCCTCTATCTGCATGTTTGTGGTAGAGTAGTGTCTGTGTTATGTTGTTTGTGTTGTATAGTATTTTCAGTTAGAGGAAAGAGGGTGGTTTGAAGCGCTCTGTCCCTATTTTCTCTAATGGTTTATTTCGCTGTATTTTATGTGTATACATTTTTGTTTATTGTTTACGTGTTTCCCTCATACAAAAAATTTGTTCTAAGATTGTCTTAATTACTTATATTACATAATCACTTAACTATACATTTGTTGCTTTTTATTTATGTACACATGCACTATACAATGGTCTATGATAACAATTTGTTTTCACATTACGCAATAATTATATAACTGTTAATTTCATGCCTTTTTTTTCATTGTCAAGGATGTCGAGGGTCAAGGACTTACTGTTTAACTTATTTCTAGTTGTGTTGATATTATTTGTGGTCAAGGATGTCGAGGGTCAAGGACTTACTGCTTAACATATTTCTAATGTTGTTACTATTTTGGCTAATCCGACTATAAATTTTTTTTTTATCGACGTTATAATTATTTTTAAAGTTATTAGTATTATTATTGTTAATATTTTTATTTTTATTTTTAATTTTTTTTTATCACTACTTAAATTTCATATTATATTTTACGATATATTCGCTTC
>NW_019379644.1:150010-182552 GCF_000648655.2 Copidosoma floridanum
TTTTTTTTTTTTTTTTTTTTTTTTTTTTTTTTTTTTTTTTTTTTTTTTTTTTGTGGTGCGTATGTTTTCTGCCATTGTAGTGTTGATATTCACGGATGATACCGTGTGGTGTTTCAGTAGCAGGGTTGCTCAATCATTCTGGCAATCTATGTTTTATTCTCACTACAGATTCTTAAGATTTATATCTCAGTTATCTGCTTGGGATGTTCTGACTACTTTTATGAGACTGTTGACTCGTATTATTCCCTTGAGCAGGGTTTTTCGCGTATAAATACACATGTATGTACATGTTTTGGTAGTGGGTATAAATAAATGGTTACACAAGATTTTTGTTAGGGTTAATCTCTCGGGTTAGCGTGTGCGTGTGCCATGAGTGGAAGCGTGCATCCACCTCCCGAGCTCAGCTTGTTCTGCCCTTTAGCCAGACGTGCTGCGGCTCTCTCCCGTTGGTGGCGCTCAGGGCACATTCACACAACAGTACATATACATAAATTATTTCTTTGACATATATTTCACAGCCATTGTATTTTTTATGAGAAGTTTGTCCTATAGGCTCTACAATGTTGTGTTACTATGCATGTATATGCTGTTGTCATTGGCATTGTGAAATGCTGCTTCAGATTTCATTGTGACTTTCATCCCTTCCACAGTGAGAGAGACCTTATCTTAAATGTCTTCCAAGCCAAATGTGTGTAAGTATTTCCTTTGTTTAGTTTTATTTTAGTCTCGATGTGTAGAACGAAACTCCAGAATTTCCAGTAGTTGTTATTGTCCTCTGATAACTGTTAAATCTGAATCTTATGATCAATCATGCAATCACAGTTTTTTTTCTCTGTGATCTCCAATAGACGATTCTTAAAGTTGAAGTAGGGTCTATCTATTTTGATCATTTTTATAGTAGGTAAGGAACATCGGGAATGACCATGAATAGTGCAACGGTCCACTTCTGTTGAGGGTAGTTCGAGGCTCAATAATGGCGGACAGAGGAGTTTAGGGTAGAGGCAACTGAATAAAGTCAAAACTCAATGGGAATTTTGATTAGCTTTGCAATATTTATTCCAACTTAAACGATGAACGAAAATCAAAATATAAATCGTATTCTCAGCTTCAATGCTCGATTGTTCATTTCAATAATCAAAACTCATTTCCAATGGTTTACAGAACAATAATTAACGCCATATAAAATAAACTTTGTGTGCAGACTTGCATAGTGGACGCCTTAGCGTACGGACGTCCTGTCAATAGTGTCCGTGCTAAGGTGCGCGGTGGCAGCATTTCTTAGAAGATATATTAAAGAAAGAGTGCGGGAAAAAGATCTGGAGAATGCCTTGAAGCGTTTCTAGTGGTGTTTTAGGTGTAAGGAGCTGAAAATCCGTGCAAAAAGAAGTGCGAAGGTGAAAGTGACTTTTGAGGTTAAAATTGGACATGACGGACAAGTGGTGTAAGTATAACGGTGTACGATGATCGGTCAAAAAAAAAGATGACCCAAGGGACACCCGTTATACGATGAATAAAGGAGGGCTCACCAATCAACCTGAAAAAAGGGACGCAAAAAGCGGGTTGAGAGACACCACCGGGGGAAAAAAAGAGACAAAAGGTGTACTGAAGCAGGCTACCCTCGACGACCAAGTCATAGTGGGCGAAAAAAAAGTGAAAAATGTCAAATTCGAGAGGGAGTGGAAAGAGGAAATTAAAAAATGCCAGCCATTAGAATGGAATGCGAGAAAGTGAGAGATAGCTGCAAGGAAAGTTGAAGAAGCAGGAAATGCAGATGCACAAGCGGTTGGAAAACTGCGAGAAAAAGATAGAAGGAGTGGAGAGAAAAAAATTTTAATTCCAAGGAGAAAAAAGCAAGCAACTCAGTTCATAAAAGTAATAAATGGGAGAGGATGGAGGAGGCGGCTGCAAGCGGCGACGACGGTGCTTCGCTCGACTCACGTGTGAAGCGGATGGCGGGGGGTTGCAGGCATCAAGGGGCAGTAGCGCAGGAGGATCGATGTGGAGCTTAGCAACTAGCGTAAGCAGGGTAAGCCTACCGGAAAGAGAGGTAACAAAAATGAAGAGAATAATAAATGAAAGTGAAAGAATAGACAGAAAGTGTAATGTTGTTATTAAAGGCGCTATTGATGTGGGCGATGACTTGAAAGGCTGGGTTAAATGCCTGTTAAAGACAGTTACGGGACAGTATGTGTGTAAGGTTGTGAGTGTATGGAGGAGCGGTCCAGTAATTGGTGTTAAGCTTGGTAGCATGGAAGAGAGAGTGCGGGTTATGAAAAATATAAGTAGATTAAGGGGTTTAAGTATATATGTTGAAAATGATGTGTCTTAGGAGGGGTGTAGAATAAATAGGAAGATGTTGTACGTTTGGAAGCCGAAGAGAAAAACGGCACGATTGCCTCGTTAAGTAAGGGTACCACAGGTCAAAGCGTTGAATGCAATGAGGAAACAGCGTGTGATGGGTCTAGATCGAAGGGCAGTAAGCAACGAGGCACCGATTTTCCTAGTGATAAAACGATTCTAAATGTAAATAAAAATAAGAATTTTTTAGAGCAAGGCAGAGGCGGGGAAGCAGATGTAAGAATAGTGTAAGGGGCAGAGGTTGTGATGATTTAAAATTGGTATTGTTCTGGAATATTGCCGGTCTCCAGAATAAAGATAGGGATTTTTGGAATTTTATAGAGGGGGCAGATTTTGTGAGTCTGTCCGAAACTTGGATAGAGAAAAAGGACTGGGACACAGTAAAACACAAGCTCTCTGCTGAATTTACATCGGAAGCAGTGCATGCTATCAGAGAAATGAAAAAAGGAAGAGCGAAAAGGGGTTTCTTAATTGGAGTTAGAAATAGATGTTTAAGTGCAAGAAGCAAAATTGGGGAGATTGCAAAAGAAGGGCTGGTGAAGTCTGTAATAATAAATGGGAGAAAAAATATTAATATTTTTTCAGTGTACAATTCGGGTAATTCAACTGAGCTGATTGAGGTACTAGAAAAGCATTGATTTTTGAGATGAAAATTTAATTATTGGGGGGGGGGATTTTAATATTAGAATAGGCAATTTAGATGCGGGGGCAGGGGGGGAGGATGATGTAACCGACATAGGTAGAAAAAGCAAAGATAAAGTAATTAGTAGGGAAGGGCATAAGTTAATAGATTTTATAAACAATAAGGAATGGTATCTGATGAACGCGAAATGAAAGGGTGACGAAGAGGGAGAATACACGTATATAGGAGCAAGGGGCAACTCCGTCATTGACTACGTGTTAGCAGGGTGTTGCTGGGCTGATGAAATAGAAAAGTTTTGGATAGATTATAGAGTAGATTCTGATCATTTTCCACTCAGGTTAAATCTGGTGAGTAAGGTTATCGAGACAAGGAAGGTGCACAAAAGAGAGGAAGTAAAGAAAAACATTTTTTCCGCCCTCGGGTGGTTTTGGGAGGCTGGTACTTCCTTGGGCAAAAAAGCAGTTCTCCGAAACTCGTTCGAAAAGTCTCCTTTACGAACCTCGTTACGTCCCTCGCCTTCGGCTCGGGCCGCAAACCTCTCGGTTCGCAAACAGAGACTTTTCAAACTCGTAGGAAAACTACTATTTTGTGGAATGATAAAAGTATATTGGAATACAAAAAGAACACAAAAAAATTCGAAAACACTGCAGGGGCAGATTTAAAAGCTAAAGAGATTTGGGAGTTACTAAAAGTCAAAGTGCATGGAGCTATGATTATAAAATAAATTAAGATAAAAAATAAGAGGTTAGGGGAGAAACGTTGGTGGCACAGGGAGTGTGGAAAAAGGAAAAGAGAGGTCAAAAAGGCCTTGCTTGCATGGAGGAGGGGGAAAGACAATAAGGAGAGTTATTTAAATAAAAAAAGAATGGAGGGATTTATGCATAGGAAAAAAAAGGAAGATAAAGAGTGGGAAGAATTGGAGCTGAAAAGCATTAAAAATGTAAGTGAAGTATGGAAGTTCTTAAATAAATTCAGGAATAAAAGAGAGGTTATGGAAAATAATATAAGCTTGGAAGGGTGGAAAAGCCACTTTAGAGAGCTATTAGAGGGAGAAGAAGAAAGGGTAAGGGGGGTTAAAGATATTCTAATGGACGATGAGAACGAAGTAGTGGGTATTAATGAAATAGAAATTAATAATGCAATTGGAAAACTGAGAAAAAAGAAGGCGGCAGGAATAGACAAGATCCCAAATGAAGCCTGAGTACATGCGGGTAAAGATGTGAGGGACGCTTTGTGTGCAATTTTATTTAAGGTGTGGGAGGGGGACGAATTACCGGAAGGTTGGAAGACATCGATTATTATACCTCTGTTTAAGAAAGGCGACAAAGACAAACCGGGAAACCACAGAGGAATTTTGCTTTTGCCGACTGCATATAAGGTGTATACTGAGGTGTTGAGGGGAAAGTAGGAGGGGGAAATAAATGAAAAAGGAATTCTACCGGATGGACAGGCGGGATTTAGAAAGGGTAGGTCAACTATTGACAATATATTTATTTTAAACTATTTGGTACAGAAGGCCAAAGAGGGTAAAGAAAAGGTATACGCCTTGTTCGTTGATTATCAAGCAGCCTTTGACACTGTAGATAGAAATAAACTATGGGAAATCATGGAAAAAAAAGGTTAGCAAGTATATAGTCAGCCGAATAAAAAACCCGTATGAAGAAACGAAGATCAGGATCAGAGTGGGGGAAGAACTAACGGACGAATTCTGGGTGACAAAAGGTTTAGGACAGGGGTGTTTACTGAGTCCTATTTTATTCTGTATATACATTGCGGACTTGGAAGATGATTTCAGAGATAGGAACGTGGGGGGAGTAATGGTTGGGAGGAATAGAATATGGTCATTAGCTTATACAGATGATAAGGTTATACTTGAAAATAACAGAGAGGCTATGTTTGATATGATGAGTATATTGAAAAGGTTTGCAAAGAAAAGGAAACTGATCGTAAGCGAGGAAAAATAAAAAATATTAGTTTTTAATAAAGCTAATAATAGCAAGAAAGAAGTGTGGAAATGGGACAAAGGGGAGCTGGAAGAAGTAAAAAAGTTTAAGTACCTGGGTTTTAACTATAATAGAGCAGGAAACTACAAAGATCATATAAATGAATTAAAAAGAAAACGGATAATGGCTGCAAAGAAAACATGGAATTTGGGGGATAAAACGCAAGGACAATTTTGAGAGAACAGCAATGCTGTTTGAATATTTAGTAAAGAGCACTATGGGTTACGGGGCAGAAATTTTTGGTTGGAAGGGGGCAAAAGAATTAGAAAAAGTACAGATGGATTATTTTAGGTGGGTTCTTAAAACAGACTTCTGCACTCCAAGGTATATAATAATGAGGGAATTGGGTATGAACGCATTGGATTTGCAGTGGAGCATGAGAGCATTAAATTATGAAGAGAAGATTTTCAAGCAGAGTGAGGACAGACTTACAAAATTGCGCCTGGTAGAGGGGTTGAAAAAGGATGCAAAGTTAAAAACGAGTATGGAAAGAGTTCAATTTTTGAACAGTCAGTGATTAAGCGGGGCGGAGATATAAAGACTAAGAGATAAAGGGGAAAATGTTAGTAGGTTAGTGTTGCAAAGACGAAAGGATATCAAAATGCAAAAGGTCGACAGTAAAATATATGCTTCAAATTACAATAAGATTTATAAGAAAGTGGAGACTTGTATTAGCGTAATTTCAAGGGCATGGTGCGGCAATTTAGAAACAAGAAATAAGTATTGGTTAAAAGAAGAGGATAAAGCTTGTGTATAATGTAAAAAAGGGGAGGGAAATTGGGAACATATGTTGGGAAAATGCGAAAACCTAAATGTACAGGAGGTACCCAAAGATATGAATTTACAAGAGAAAATTTACTGGCTACTAAATGAAAATGTTAAGAAAGCGGCGTGTAAGATCCTGAAAGCAATAAATAAAGCGATAGATTCAGAAAAGAGGGAAGAGGGGGGGGGGGAAAGATAAATAAAATTGAGTATGTAAATATCGAACTTTGGCGAGAAAAAGTGTATTATAGGTCATATAAGTATAAGATGTAAGTTCAGAAGTAAGTCTGACCGCGATCATAAAAATATAAGGTTATGCGAGTACCTGTCAACAAGAGATGTAAAAGTTACCAAAGCTTATAGAGTTAAGTGTTATTAGTACTTAAGGAGATGCAATGTAAAGGTATGGCGATTAGGATAGCAAAGCATGTGTAGCAATGCAGTTTGAAGTCTTGAGATGATTTTGTGAAATTTAGTATTGTAATTACTTCATAGATATGTATGCAAGTCCGTTTCCCGGGCCTAACTAATGGCTAAAAACTAATAAATATAATTTACAATAAATAATAAATTTGTGTGTTTTAAGAATAAAAGAAAAAGTTATACAAACAAAAAACTTTTTGTACTCACCAATAAATTTGTGAAAGGTCATCGCATGATCAGATAAAGTAATCAAAATTCGGACTTCGAAAATTATAACAAAGAATCGCACTACCTTAAATTACAAGAAAAAATGTATAATTGATTCATAAACACTTTTGTGGAATCTTCCCGATATATCGCCATTCGCAACTACGTAACCCTTCTCGGTCAAACTTGTTTTTCTTAAAGTTAGGCTTACAAACAATTCACTAACGAGAACTCAAAACACAACTTTATTAAGACAAAAACAAAAAATAATAAAGGGTAAGGTAATTCTACGTCTAAAATAATTATAGATTAAAATAAAATCATCGAAATTCACCGCGGCTCATACTCTACAGTTTTGATGTATCGAAACTGTATATTCAAATCAAAAGAAAAGAAAAATCCAGAGGCAGCTGACACATACAGCCCGTGCCACTGTGCGGACCACAACACGAGAGCGTCGTTTACCTAATCAAAAACTTATCAAATAAAAATGATTCCCAACAAACGAAAACTCCCCAAGAATGATAAAAAAATGGTCGGAAGGTCACCTTTCGGTTGACTAAACAGCCGGGGATTTCAATCTACCAACTAAATGGTCTCAGTAAGTGAGATCAACGCTTATCATTTACCATTCAAAAAATAGAAAAAATACTATGCTCCTAATAATGACTCGAATAATAATTTCCAGAGAAACGCGACGTCCGACAAAAAAATACAAGGAAACACCGGGGATCCTCCTCCAAGTCTAACCACTGCGCACCGAGAAACTTAACACACAAAGAAAATAGCCTTCCTTCGTTACTGGTCGCCAACTCAGGACCACCACCTGGTTGAATTAATTAAGCAACCAGGGAGACTTTCTGTCCTGAGTCTGAACTCATCAACAAAAGTTGATGAGAAGACGATGCCAGAATACGAAGGGAACACTTACTATCTTTGGACCGTGCAGCAGTGTGTAGTGATGCCGTGAGCTTCTCTTGGAGAGTTCCGACGGCAGACAAGAAGTGCTGGCTGTTTCACACGGGTCCCTCATTGATCCCTGTGTCGTCCCCTCGGGCTTACCTACTCGAACTGCCTACCCAAGCTCTCTTTAGCGAGCTCCTCTCCAGCGAGGCCCCACTCCCGGACCACTACCAAACGCTGCCATCATGATGCACGTTCATTACCAAATCAATTTTTGCGCATTCCCCATGCTAAATTGTCCCCCAACGCTCTCGTGCACACACACACATAAGGCACCTTTATATGTGTACTCTCAATAGAGTAATTGATTGGTTATAGCTGAGGGCACGTTTGGTAAAACTTTTCAATTGTAATTGTATTTCTTGGAAATTAAAATCAAAATAATTTGAAAATAAGATTTTTTTTCTCGGAACTTTGCATATCTCACCTCCTGTAAAATCTACTAATTATACTATTCTGGAGTGTATCACATATAATTGTAAGTGTACTTGAAAAAGTTTTGTTATTAAATCCCTCTTTTTTTTATTTTTTATGTTTTATTTTCTTACAGATATACAATAATAATAATTAGAAATTAAAAGTGATCAGTGATCCGTTGGGGGGCAAAATGTGAGAAAATAAATGAATACAAGTAAAGTGTATTTAAATTTTCTTGCGTTGATTTATTAATGCGCAACGTGACGCTGACAATATGCGTCAGCCTTATCAAGCTACAAAATTAAAATTAAAAACACACAATGAGTGATATGGAAGGCTCAAACACGAAAAACAATAAACTTTGAAGTAAATTGTTACCGCAGGTACGCGAGAATTCGTAACTTTGGTTGACTTACTCGTCACCTGTCGTGCTATCGACTAACAATAAATTACAACAACAAGCCAGCGCTTATATAGGCGGAGCCGCAAAGGTAGACGGTAAAGGGCGATAAACTCGATCGGGACATTTAAACTTTTGTAGTAAAGGAAGGTATGCTCTGTTAAAGAAAAGCACATCCTCCTTTCTATTGATGTTGTGTTTGTCGAGTTTTATACAAAGCATTTCGGAAATAATTCTTTTTTTGTAATTGGATTCTTTGTCAAGGATTTTAAAGTTATCTTAATCGAATTCATGGTCAAAATTAATTTGGTGTGCACAAACAACGGAATCAGAGTTTTTAGTTTTCATATGTTCACTAATGCGGACCTCCGCCGCTCGCTTTCTTTCACCCACATATGACGCAGGACAATTTTTACAATAAAACTTATATACTACATTTGTCTGTTAATGTTTATTCGTTGTATCTTTTCCTAAGCGAACGATATGCTGCAGTTTATTGTTAATAAGAGGGTAAGTGTGAATATTGTAGGGTTTTAACATGGTTGAAATTTTTTAAAAATTATTGTCAATGTATGGTATGCCAATTTTGCAGAGAGGGTAGGTGTTTGTAGTGCTTCTGTTATAATTACTATATTTGTGTTTTTTTAATCTGACCTTTATGTTTTTATTAATAAAGGGTAATCGTTTTTTATCAACAGGTTTTTCACCCTAGCAATATTCACACCGTGAAAACGTGTACTGGCAAGTAAGATCGCCCTATCAACTAACTTAAAAACAATATTTCTCTTATAGCTAACTGGATGACCAGAAAAATAATTTAAGATTCGTCCGGAAGAAGTAGGTTTTTCAAACCAGTCAAAATTAAAACAATTAGAATTTCTTATTATCGTCAAGTCTAAAAAGTTGAGTTTCTTATCAATCTCCGTTTCGTATGTAAATTGTAGTTTGGGATGATATGAATTAAAAATGTTTAAAGTTTAGTCAATATGGTCAACATTAATAAGAAGTAATACATCATCTACGTAACGAAAATAAAAAAATTGAATGATGTTATAGTTATTTTTTAAGATGGAGAGACTATCATTTTCCAGGTCGTCCATTACAAGGTCAGCAAACAAAGGTGAAATAGGAGAACCCATTGGCGTGCAGAAAGTTTGTTGATAAAAAATGTTGTCAAAAGTAAAAAAAGTATTATTGAACAAAGATTCTGTACATTGTCGAATTTCATTAACCGGGATTCAGCATTTATTCATTATGGTCACAATACGTCGATCGATGCTCCGTAGTACCAACTCTAGAGGAATATTAGTAAATAGGGAGCTGACATCGAAAGACATTAGTCTATAATTAGTAGTGGGTTTTATATTTTTTAGTTTGTTTTTCAATTCAAAGCTATTATTAATGTGTGATATTAGAACGTTGACTGACTTCTTAAGTTCATTGTAAATTACTTTTGCTAGAAAATATGTAGGGCTATTCATAAGAGAGACGATGGGACGTAAAGGGGCATCGACCTTGTGAATTTCCGGCAAACCATAACATTTAGCTAGAGTTGTATCTGTGAGCGACAAAGCGTTGGGATGGTATGTTGTAGAAAGGAAGCCGTTAGAGTTGAGAATCTTTAAAATGTTAGAGGTTCTCTTTTGTAGAGAGTTTAATGGGTTTTTTAAAATAATTTTATACGTCGATTTATCAGACAGTCAATTATGCATTCTTTCCGTAGAGTCACTTTTTTTGAGACAAACCGTAACGTTGCCTTTGTCAGCAGAGGTGAAAAATATATCGGGATTTTTGTTTAGAAAATTTTTTGTTGATATTAAATTTTTTGCATATTGGCGGTCCTTTCTAGAAATAGCTGGCTTTTGTTTACAAGCATTAACTAAATATTGAGATACTTTGTCACGGATTTCGGTCTTTACTCGATCGTTTGTATCGAGGTGTGAGAGACCAACTTCTAGGTTTTTGATAATACATAAAAAATCGCGTTTACGAAAAGTTGATGGGAGATTGAAATTCTGTCCAAGAGATGCAATTTCGGCCACATCTTTAGGAATGGCTACATTCGTTAAATTGTGTATTGCATCATTATTACTGGTTGTGGTGTTTGTTTTCGGTAAGATTTTTAAAAATTTTTTATGTAACGTATGATTAGATCTTCTGTAGATGGTATTTTGTTTGATGCTGACAAATTTATAATGTCATTCACGAATATTGTAGTCTAATTTTAATGACCCGATGTGATCTTTTGAACGGGAAATTGAGTTTTGCAAGAATCTAATATGTGTGTTAATGTCGCTAATTTCGAAGTTCAGAAGTTTCTGAGAGTAATGTAAAATACTTTTGTTGAAATCGGCATGTATCTTTTATTTATCCTTTACTACGAAAGTTTAAATGTCCCGATCGAGTTTATCGCCCTTTACCTTCTACCTTTGCGGCTCCGCCTATATAAGCGCTGGCTTGTTGTTGTAATTTATTGTCAGTCGATAGCACGACAGGTGACGAGTAAATCAACCAAACTTACGAATCCTCGCGTACCTGCGGTAACAATTCACATCAAAATTTATTGTATTTTGTATTTTAGCCTTCTAGATCACTCATTGTGTGTTTTTAATTTTAATTTTGTAGCCTGATGAGGCTGACGCATATTGTCAGTGAAACGTTGCACATTAATGAATCAACGCAAGAAAATTTAAATACACTTTACTTGTATTTATTTATTTTTTCACATTTCGCCCCCAACGGATCACTGATCACTTTGAATTTCCAAATTCACCAGAGGGCACTGATATATACTAACAAATAATAATAACTATTCTTCATTTATTAATTATCATTATTATCATATTTTTTTCGATAGTTCCCGTACGTTGGGTGTTGTGCAGCCAGAAAAATTTGACATACGTGTACTCTCTTCTTCCTTTTTCTTTTTTTTTTTTTTGCTTTTACTTTGCACGTGCGTCTAAGGGCCACAAATTTTTTTTTTTGTACGTATTTTATTAACGTCATCTCTTTACAAAGGGGATGTTGATTGATTAAATGTATGTTGGTTACGCTGTTATTTGTTATTTTTTTTCATTTTCTACCCTCATAATTCGTTGTTCTCTTGCGGCTCGTACGAGGGCCGCGAAATAAAAAGAGGATCCGTTCTAATGAGTTCTATACGTACTTGTTGGCGTTGATTTTGTCAGAAGAAGTTCCCGATTTCTAAAACGTCCATAAGTTACGTTTATGTGTGCATTTTCTGTATCTGTCTACGTATTTAGTTATGTATCCTCTATATTTCTGCACTTCCATTTTTGTCCTTCCAAGGGCCGAGAGAAGGAAAAAACACGTGTTCATTGTGTATTGTCTTGCTCTTTTTCCTTCTTGTTTTCCGCTGGGTGTTGAGATTTTAATATACACGCCTTTTTAATTTTGTCTACATGTGCTACGCGTATTTCGTTGTCTCTTCGTAATTTTACGTTGTGATTTTTGTAATCTATGCCCGTTATTTCATATGGCCCCGCAAAATGGTCGTCGTACTTCCCTTTGGACGGTTCTTTTGATATGTATACCATTTTCCCTACTATGAAGAACTTTGTATTCAGTTTCTTGTCGTTATAGTATTTTGATCTGTACTCATTTTGCGTTTGAGTCATTGCTGCTAGGGTTCGTAATTTTGTGAGGTTCCCTGTTATTTGTTCTAGTAAGTCTGTGTATGTATGTCCTTTATCCAGCTGCTTAAGGCTTGATGGAAATTTAGCACGTTGGCCGAATACGAGCTCGGGTGGGGAGTAGCCTGTGCTCTCGTGCTCTGATGTATTGTATGTCAGTGCGCACAGTGGTAGTACCTCGTTCCATTTTTCAGTTTGGCTAAAGTATGCCTTAAAATATTCTGTTAGGACGTCATGCATACACTCGATTGCACCGTTGCTTTGCGGATGGTAAGCTGTACTCCCAATTTTATCGACTTCAAATAGTTTGGCAAATTCCTTCATAGTTCTGTTCATGAAGTGTGTCCCTCTATCCGATAATAATTTATCTGGGGCTCCGAAGTATGCAATGAATCTATCCGTTAGGGCTCTCACTGTTTTCTCTGCCGTTGCTTTCTGAACCGGGGCCAGCACTATACATTTGGTTAGGCAATCTTTTACTGATAAAATGTGTGTAGTGATCCAAGCTGATGGTTGGTTAATTGGTCCATTGAAGTCTATCGATATCTTTTCGAATGGTCTGCTCGGAGTGTCAGTGATCACCATAGCTTGTTTTGTTTTTACTCGCACTAGTTTTTTCGTTTGGCATGACGAGCAGCCGAGTACGAATTGCCTTACGTCTGACCTAATATTTCACCAATAAAAATCTTTCGCTACTTTGCTATATGATTCCTTAATACTACGGTGTTCTCCTACTGCCGACTCGTGATATTATTTTATCAACTTATATCTCTGATCTACAGGTGGCACTATCAATGTATTAGTGTATAACGTGGCGTTCATTTTTATGCCTTTGAGGATTTCCTCAAACTGTTCGGCTACGTACGTCCATTGGTTAAGATTTAGTATTGCTAAGTCTCTTACCAGTTCTACCGTTTTTAATTTGTTTACCATTACCAGTGATCTAAGGGCTATCACGCATTTCTTTATGTTGGATTTCAGCGCTGAGTTCTCAAAGTGAGTTTTCGTGTACATTCGAATAACACACACTTTCCTTATTTTAGATAGCATGATGTCGCCAACTGCCTTCGTTTCGTTATTCATGACTATCGGGTTTATATAGCCTCGCTCGTATAACGCATCGATAGTCTCTGTGCTCAGAATATCGTCTGTTATTGTAAAGAACGCTAGGTTATCAATATATCTGAACGGGTGATTTTCAACTTTTCTCATTTTTTGAAATGGGGTGGGGTCTGTGTTGCCTTGCGGGGCCCATGGAGGTATGTCGCGTGGCAATCGTGTCCTACATACTCTATACTTTTCCATTGTGCCCGCTTTGTCGAAAATTTTTCTCTCCTCACCGGGACTATCGTCGCTATCTTCTATTAAAGCTTTGTTTAGGCCCCGGTCGCTATCCGGTGACAGAGAGTCTCCTTTGGTGTTAGTGTTCAGCGGTGGTGGAGGTTTAGGCAGGGTCATGATGCGCTCTTTATCAGCCTTCTCTCTTTCTTTCTCTTTCTCGCTTCCTTTTTGCTCTCCGTATCCCATGCGCCCTGTTCACTATTATCTCCGTCTCTTTTGTTTACGTATTGGTCGTTGCTGTTTTCTTCAAGATTATCCTCTGTGTTATCTTGAGATTCCTGCTTATCGGTGTCGTCCTCTTGATTTCTATTATTATTTTTAGGTGAAGCGTCGCTATTGATTTCCTCGACAAGGGCTTGGTAGTGTTGGCTTTCAAGGTGTATGTGCTTATATTCTGCGTCTTCCCCCCCCCCCCTTAAAGTGTTGGTATACTGTCTTACCGGGAGCCACTTGTAGGTGTATGCATATGTTTGCTTCATACTGTTGTGAGCACATAAAAGCGAATTTCCCGTCGCCAAAGTCATGGTCATTATTAAGTATTGTTTTTGCTTCTTTTGGGTCTTTACATTTATTTATCCATTTTGACTCATGTAGCGCTTTTCTACTTTCGTCTCTTGATTCGGCCAACCCGTACAAGAGTATTAGGCAATGAAACAGACAGCTCCCATCTCTAGGGACGTCGATTGTTCCAGGCCGTGCGTAGAGTTCTGCGCATTGGGACTCTAGTATTCGACTCTTCGCATCTTCTTTGTCGTTCTTCAAGATTATCCCTTTCCTGTTTTTCCACAAGCTCATACAGCTCCCGGCATGGTAGTTGTGGGTTGTCCTCCCCTTCTTCTATTATTAGGTTACGAGACAGGGCATCCGGTACCTTGTTTGTTAGTCCCAGTCTGTAAACAACATTAAACTCGTATCTTCGAAGTTCTGCCTTCAACCTTGTGAATCTCAAGTCCGGTTTCTTTTATGTGTGAAACTGCTTGAGCGGTTCGTGGTCTGTTACGGCTGTAAATTTATGACCGAACAAACATGGCCTAAATTTCTTGTTGGCGTACACTATCGCCAACAATTCCTTGTCGTAGGTCGGGTATCGTAATTCATTGCCTTTCAAGCATCTGGACGCATATTTACAAGGGTGATCTTTACCTATCTCTCCGTGCCTTAAAATTGCTCCGATGGCGCAGTCGGATGCGTCGGTTGTTACGATAAAGGGTTCATTTATATCTGGGGCTATCAGTACTGGCTTACTGCACAGAGCGTTTTTAAGTTCTGTAAACGCGTGTTCTTGTTCTTTATTCCATTTAAATTCGGCTGTTTTTCTTGTAAGCTTTGAAAGAGGTTGGATTATTTTTGCGTAACCCTTTAATGCGTCGATAGTACCCTGCTAGCTCGAGAAATCGTTTCATTTTTCTTGCATTTGTCGGTTTGGGAAAACTACTTACTGCTTTGATTTTTTCTGGATTTATTTTTATCTGGCCATTGCCTACAATATGACCGAGCACTTTTGCTTTCTTCCTAATAAATTGGCATTTTCTTGGTTTTATTGTGAGGTTTGCTTCGGCTAACCGTTTTAAGAGCCTTTTGAATCTTATCCCGTGTTATTCCAAGTTTTTTGCAAATACCATGATGTCGTCCATATATACCCCTATCTTACGTCCACTAGTGCTAGTGTTATCACTCGCATTAATGTACTTGAGGAGTCTATGCATCCCATCGGCATTCGTTTATATTGGTAATGTCCGTTTGGTCCTGAGAACACAGATTATGAGCATCCTCCTCGTGAATTTCTACTTGATAAAACCTGCTCTTCAAATCTACCATGGTTATATATTTTGCAGCTGCTAAATTTTCCAAAATTTCATTCTGGAATGGTAGCGGATATCACATACCAACAGTTATTTCGTTTAATAGCCAGAAATCTGTTACGACCCTCCAGCGTTTTTCTTCGTGTGGTCCTACGTTTTTCGGGACAATCCACATATTTGAGTTATATTGGGATGTCGAGACTTTAATTATTTGTTGTTATAGTAGCTTGTCTATTTCTATCTGCATCTGCTCCTTTAGTTTTATTGGATAACGTACCCTTTTGGCACCGATTGGTTTCTCTGTTGACGTTGTTATTCTATGTTTAAGTAAGTTTATAGCCTTTAGTGGCTCGCTGTCGAGGCCAAATACGAAAGGATTGTACTCTATAAGGTTCCAGATGTGGTCTTGTTCCTCCATGTTGCAGCCGGATGTATCAACAATTTCCATTATTTTGTTTATTCGAGCTGTTATATTGGATTTCTCAATATCTTCGGAATTTTTAATGTCGCTCTGTATATTGTACCTATTTTACCGCTTATGGCACTTTTTTCTTTTATAACTTCATTATCTTCTTTATTTTTATCCGAATTTTTAGTGTTAAAAAGCTCCATCATTGCTTAGTTCAACCCTTCAGCGTCGTTCCCAGCGATGCTGAATGTTTTCACATTCGAAAACATCTACCTCTGGTACTGGCACGTCAATTTGTTTGTCTGTTTTGTTTATAATTTTCGCATGTATTTTTGAGTTTTTATTTTCTCCTATGAAATTTCCAAATAAGATTCCCTCTTTTATGTTTTGTAGGGGGACCCAGCCGACTTGTACGTGGCTGCTATTATCTTTTATACGCGCAAATATTATTTTCCTCAACTTTGCGGGGATTTTAAAATATTCTGGTTTTAGTAATGGGATTCTGATGCTTTTTAATTCTAAATAATTTTCTTTGGCACTTTCAAGGCCATTCATTATACAATTTAAACACGTCCTAGCCAATAATGTCTCCCATCTCTATCGGAAAGGTATCTGGGACTACATGCAGATTCATTATGATAACGTTAAGAGGTATTTTAGTGGTCCCTAACGTGCAGCGTGCTCCGTGTGGGACGCCAGTTATTAGGACTTTTTCTCTGCTCTCTATATGCGTGTCTGTAGTGAGGCAGCATTCTTTTATAATTGACTTCGGCACCAGTATCTGCGTAAAACTTTGCACTATATGATTGCAGTTGATTGCTGCTTAATACTACTGATGGTGGTGTGCTTCCAGTACTCGTAATGTTTACCCTGCGGATAGGTAGGTTCGTGTTTTCCTTGATGTTTTCTCCGTCA
Organism: Copidosoma floridanum; assembly: GCF_000648655.2. Next base: position 166,310 of record NW_019379644.1, read on the forward strand.
GCTAAAGTGCTACTAGTCAGAGGTTCTGTTTCAACTCTTTTTTCTTCGTAAACATTTTCAGCCGTTTGAGGAGCCTGCTCGGGGTTTGTTTCTCCGATGTGTATTTTGTCTGATTCTGTTGGATCCTTCTCTCCCTTGGCTGCCTCAGTCTCATTCTTACGCTCTATCTCTCTTCCTATTCTCGGGGCCTGCTCGGCGCTTGGGGAGCACGACGAGCGTCCTGCGAGTTTAAATGTACTATGCGTAAATATTTTTTCATCAGGTGCATCATTTGTTCTATTCGGAGGTCTTCTGTCGTTATAATTTTCGTCCTTATTGTAATTTTTGTTATAGTTATAATTGCCTCTATAATTATTGTAGTTACTGTACTGGTTATTGTAATTTTCGTTGTTATTTCTTGGGTAATCAACGTTCCTGTTATAGTTGTTATATCTGTTGTAATCCACATTATTATAGGGGCTCCTTCTCTATTCGTTGTTATAGTTTTGGTTATACGTATTAGAGGGATAATTATAATTATTTCGGTAGTTGATATTTCCTTCCATTTTTTCCCTGTTATTGTTGTTGAATTGTTCGCGTTCCTCGCTCTGATTTATTCTCCTACTCTCTGCATCTCTAACTAGTGTGCCACATTCGCTTATATCGTGCCCCCTGCGTTTGCAGTAACCGCAATTTTTAACTCTTACATTTTGTTTATTTTGCGCTGTCTGCGCTGGTGGGTCATTTGCTTTCATGTCCGGGTTTTCAATTTTTTATTCGTCGCGTCTGCTACCAGTTTCATACATAATTTTGTAGTATGCTCCCCGTATTTATTGCAATACGAACAATATTGATGATCCCCGGTTGTTTTACCTTTTCCTGTCATTTCGCATGCTTCTGCTTGCTCTTGTTTACGCGCACAATCGTCCGTATCTCTTGTTTCTGTTCTCGCTAGGCATATTTGAGCTTCCATTCGTGCTGGCATTATCTCACATAAGCTGAGGTCGCTTTCCATTTTCAGCGCGGCTACTATAGCTTCGCCCAATGTTTTTGGACTAAGGCATGTTACCCTGTAGTTATAAGGGGATTGTGTCCCGTACGCGTACTGCTTTATGGCTTTTATTTCAGCGCTCTCTTTCAATGCCTGTCGTTGACTAGGGAGTAGTGTCGTGTCCGAGTCGTAGAGTGTTATTATTCTATCGTATGTTTTCTGTACGCGGCTGCTGTAGTCTTCTACGAGTTCGCCTCTGTATTGCTTTATGACTTTTCATTTCGCCAATAACATATCGACGCTCCCGATGCTGCTGTGTCTATTTTTCAGTTCTACTAAAAATTGGTCTACAGAAGATAACTGTGCTAGCCGTGGTACAAATTCGACTGCTTTGTCCTTAAATTTATTTTCTAGTGAGCCAATAAAAAACTTTTCGTATACAGGGCCTACAGTCCATGGTACCATTTTAACCATTTTCTCGAATAGAGTTAACTTAACGGGATCGACGTCAAATTTTGGCACGTTTGTTGCTAAGTGGCTTAATGACGATATCGTGTTCTTAATTTGGCGTTCGTAATTACAATTTTTTGTATGATGCGGAGGTACCGTGAATCGGTTTTAGGTGTTGAAGTAATTTGTATTCGCGCAATTTGATTCGAATCCCTCTGCAGGATGGGGTTGTGTTGTTGTATTTTGTCTATAGTTATTATTGTTTTAGATCATATCATGAGCAACCCCCTCGCTCCCAATTACTTGCTTCTCTTGAACTAGTGGGATTCGCATTTGTGTTGGACGCTGTGTGTTTCTTTCATGGGTTTGTTGTAATAATGGATGTTGTGATTGTATAGATATTTGGTTTGTATATTGTTGCAACGCCTGTACAGCTGCTTCTCTTAATATATCGTGTATATTTGTGTTGTGTCCGGTTTGCGCTTTATCGCTATGTTGATTAGTGAAGGGTTGGCTTCTGTTAGTTGTCGCATTTTCACGCTCGGCGTGGGGGGGTTAATTTTTCCAATAAGCGGCGTTTATGCGTTTCGGTATGGGATAGCGCATTGGCTTCGGTACCACTTATGTCTTGCCTATGAGATAACCGCCCGCGTCTTATGTTTGGCCGTAATTTCCTTAACATTTTTATCATAAGAAGCTTCTGTTTTTTGCTGGCTTTCTGCCACTCTGCCCATGATTCAGGATCGTCTTCTAAGTCAATCTGTATCACCTCGTCGTCTGTGTTAATCGGTCCCCCTATGTGTGCGTATGTGCATCTCTCGACTTCCTGTACTCCTCCTCCTAGTGTATCGTTTGTTTCTATGTCACTTATAATTTTGATGTATGGTTTTATTTGTAGTTTGTCTTATGTGTTTGTAAGTATACATATATTTTGTTTAATCGTAAGGCACTGTCGTTGTTGTGTATTTTACGTTAACCCGATAGATATACGCACTCTAATTAGTGTTTGTCAATAGTCTTTTTTTTCTCGCTTTCGGTCACCTTGTATTTGTTAATTAGTTTAGAAAATTTTGTTTTGAGTGCTTGTCGCCTGTATATCGGGTATATGCTTGTGCATGCAATTATATGTTACAACCAAGGTCCTTAGATTTTATGGTTTAGTAATAGTGTTGATATAAAAAAATTTTCTCTGAGTGTGTTTTCCCTTGGGGGTTATGAGTTTGGTTTATAAGAACAGTGAAATTTTACTTACCAGATTCCTGTCACGTTGGTCAGTACATTGTTGATCCTGTGTATCCCCATGAGTTGGCCTTTGATCCTTCTGTGAGTTGACCTGCCTTTGCTTACCCCCTGTTGATTCCTACTTTTGAATGATGTATCCCGTATCCCGTCTGGGGCTGCTGACTGAGCTCGGCGTACCGTGTTCTCCTGTTATCCGTGTTTTCCTGGCTAAAGTAATTGGCAGTTGTCCGAGTATTTTGGTATGTTGGTTAGCTGGCTTGATATGCAGTTTTTTCTCTTATCGCTCTACTTGTCTGGTAGCAGTGGTGACAAATTTTTCGATTACTATTCGCTTTTTTTTGACACTTCCTCTAGATTCCTGTGATTGTGACGGTTGGGCCACCGAATTTGGCGTCCGGTATGTTTGACACTTTTTTTTCACTGTATGATGAGCGATATGTTCTTTTTCTTTTCTTAATTTTATTACGCTGATTAATCAAAAAAGAAAATTTAAAAATTTTTTGTTTGTTTCGCGAGACTAAGTGATTTCCGCGCACACAACAGACTGCAAAAAAAACTGTCTGTATCCCACTTCTGACATCAGCTGTTGCATGGAGTTTACGGTGCGGGAATAAATATTAGGCCAACTTGTGGTTAGCTTGTGCTTTATTGCAATTACTTAAATTCGAGGGAAGCCGCGTGTGTCCTAATCTCGTGGGCCCGCTCCCTTCACTCTCGTGTCTCTAGCTGATCTTCCCTTTACTCCGTCCCTTCGCTCTCCTTTTCTCATCACTTCTCTTCTCTATTCCCCTACCTTTCGGGCCTAAGCCCGCGGAGGCGCACGCATGCATAGCTATATGCTACCGTACGTGACAGAAACGTTCAAATTGAAATTTAAAGCACTTATTAGCACTATAACATATGGTTTACGCTTGGTTTGGCACGATTTGCATAAAAGGATTACTTTTTTGACAATTGAAAAAAATGGCCAACTGTGAGGCTTATTTTTAACTTTGCGGGTGAACTAATTATTTGATTTTAAAAATGCTGACAGTATTTTGTAGACTTTTTTACAAGCTACATTTTCTTATTCTAACGATTAATAACAAAATTTATAGTTTTCGAGCTATATACAGTTGAAAAACTGATTTATTTTACTTCAGAAATGTACTTAACAATGTTTTATCAATGACTAGCTGTTTCCAAAGACGGTTATTCAATCGTCAACGTCTTGGCTATACGGAGATATTTTTTTCCAGTATTTTTGAGGTTTTGCTATGATGTCACTTTTTTTCTACTAATGGCCCGAAATGAGCTGGGTAAAGTAATAGTTAATCTCGCTGTAGCTGCGCCTCAACCATGGACGCAGAACTGGTATGGATCGGGGGTTTTACCTGCCCACAGGGACCTTATTTCAGTCCTAGTGCCAACGTCGCACGCTTTCTTCTCTACTGACATCCTTTAGCTCAACCACACCTGACAAAAACCTAGCTCTGCGCTCCTGTGCTAAAAAAACGATGGGTGTGGTTCTCGTGATTACCATTACCGTGAGATTTGAGGTACCGTGTGGTACGCACATGCGATCTGCAGGGCCCTGACCAGCTGCACAAATATTAAGTGATTTTGGAACTATCTTAGTGGTTGTCGACTATATTTACAATCCCACGTAAACACGTTTGGATTATTCTTTCTAGTACCTTATCCAAGTTTTTCAGCATACAGATCTTAAACAGCGAACATCTTCAGCTTTTGCTATAGTCGCGCCTCACGATCAAGAGGAATGGTACACTTGGCTCCAGCGCTTTTTATCAATACATAAGCTTACTCGCGTCCTTTCGTACGTATTTCGATTCTTAAATAAGATGCGTAGCCCTGCAGAGCGCTTAACTTCTTGGCTTTCGGCTCTAGAGCTTTTGGCAGGTAGGATGTACTTCTGGCGTTTGGTCCAGAGACCTGCTCTCGGAAGTCAAATCACTAAAACTACAAGGTAAAGTAAAATCTTCTAGCTCTCTATGTCGCCTTGAGCCATTTCTTGATTTTAATGGCCTAATTCACGTGAGCGGATATTTGAAGAATGCTGTCCTCACAAAAACTGGAAAGTATTCAATTGTATTTCCAGTATACTATGCACAATTCGACAACGTTATTGGCTTTTAGACGGTAAAAATCAAGTCAGAAAAGTCGTGCGACGGTGTGTTACGTGTATACGGCACAAGCCATAACCCATTCAAACGAAAATGTAATTAATCAAGATTGTTTGTATTCTCTGTTAACGTAAATTCTGAAATATTAATGTGTTTGTGTTTGTTCGGATGTATGAAAGAGAGCTGTAAGAGTAGAGAGTAATTTGTCATTTGAGTGGTAGGTATGCTTTCTCCGTGTGAGTCTGTGTGTTGTTAGGTATTAACTGGACAAGGATAGCTCGCTTTCCCTTATGCGTGCGGGAAAATTTCTTGAGGTAGTCGATGGTGGGGGGCGTATTCGAATTTTTCTTTTTCAGCGTCTGTCCGGCTGGAGCAAGCGATTGGGAAGCCACGGAGTCAACTCTTCCTCAAACTTGGAGATTCGAGAGAGCGACAAGACCACAACGTATTATTTGCCGTGGACTTCACCAGCAACGAGCAGCCTTTGGAGGCAACGACAAATACATCGTTTTTTTCGTCAAATCGAGGCCTTCATCTCTCCTCAACATCAGCGAGTGAGATTAGCAACACAGCGCAGGTATTTTGTAAATTTACTATAAGAAGAAATAATAGGCGTGTGTTTTGCGAGCAGCCAGGCAGCGATATTATTCGAGACCTTTCGAAAGGTAAAAACAAAACACAAATAAAGTCATTCTCGTTTCATAAGATAAGCAAATTGTTCTTGCTGTTCATTTAGTTTTCCCTTCCTTTACTATCAACCATGGCAAAATTTGTGGCAGTTGCTCCACGTATGATAGTCAATAATTCGATTGACTTAAAGCGTCAACAATGTTAAATTTTTGGTTATTTAATAAATAGTTTCCTTTGTCAATTAACAGTTTCTTCTAATAACATTAATTTTTTACAAAACTAGTTTAACCATCTATCCATAACTTCGAAGCCTAGACAAATTGACAAGGTTTCGGCAATACAATCTCTACACAGTTACACTACTGTTAGCGCACTGTGCAGTAACTCCAAATTAGTAACCGACTGCTGCACAATTCTCAGTGAGCACTTGGCTACGTGAATCAAGCAGCAGCGGGATGCAATTTTTCTCCGTCGGGCAGCCGAATTGGGCTTACGCAAGCGACAACACGAGAAAACCACAAAAATGTACGCTGCCTTAATAGCTCGACTTGCACGGCTTTAGTTATCTGCCAAAACCGCTGAGGAAAAGGACCTCTGTATTGCTTTTTTTTATCATATATCATAGGCTGTGAGTATAAATAAACTTATTTTATTCTGGATAAAATTACTGCCTGCTATAGTTAGTGTGTACGGTTATTGTGACTTTTTACCTTTATCTCTGCAGTCGTCTGACAGTGACCACTCTAATACCACCGTGCTCTGCCCTAGCTCATTAAATTTTTCTCGTAGAGCATTCAATCTCTTAACTCGGGATTCCAGTTTTCTTACGGTTAAAACACGCATCAACCGAAAAAAATGCATTATCATAGAAACTATACGTTTTGAAACGACCGTTTATATGAGCTACCCCCAAAAAAAGTTGTTTTAAGACGTATAGTTGCTAAGGCAATGCATTTTTTTAAAAGGGTTTGATAAGTTAACATTACAGTCTGCACATTTATTAGATGAGCAAATGGTTGATTAGCTGTGCAGATTTGTAAAAAAATAATTTTGATTTTTGACGAAATAACATTCAGTTAAAAAAAAAAGTTTTTACACTCTTAAGTGACCTTGATCAACTTTTTTTTCAATTAAAAAAAAAATTACAGCTTTGCAATGAATTAAGTCACGAAGCTGTATTAAAAAAAAAAATGTTATTCCATTTATTTTTAACATTAAAACGTACCTATTTATTTGAGGCGTTTTGAAACATTTTACTTTGAAAAATCGATAAGGTACAAATAATACCTGATAATATTAATTTTTAATACAATCCTGTTTGAATTATCTTTCTAAGGTGCCTGCAAAAAAATAACAGCCTATGAACAAAGAGAGTTTTTTGATGAATAGTTGACTTTTTACGAAAACTGTAAAGACGATCACATTGGAATGGAAAGCGTTTATTAGCACTATAAAGACACATAGTTCAATTTAAGCTTGGCAAGATATGCTTTAAAGGGATATTGTTTATGACAAATTAAAAAAAAAATGTATTTCAAAATTTTTTTGCGGGTGAAAAAATGCTGGAAGCATTTTGTAGATCTTTTTACGAGGTACAGTTGTTATATTTTACGTTTTGTATAAGAATTTATAGGTTTTGAGCCATTGTTAAAAAACTTATTTTTTTAACTTCAGAAATTTTTTTTTTTAGAGAACCATACAAAGAAATTTTTTTCTCCAGTATTTTTAAGTTTTTTAAAACAGGATCCACTGTTGACATTTCCCTTCCACTAAATGGACAAATCAACGCATATCTGTACCACATGGTACTAAGACCAAGTCCTAGTTAGTATCACTGTCTTGAGGTGAATGATACAGCAGAGTACACTTTCTTTTAGTGCGGGAGGGCGAGCAAGCAGCGGCAGTGGCTAAATATCTGTTTAAGTGAGCCCTCTACGCTTGGAAATATCGTCAGCGTTGTGTTGAGTGGTGCCATCGCTTGGAAGGCTGTTAATAAGTTCACCTGGATATTTTTTAGGGAGAGAAAAAGGAAGGAAATCGTGTTTACTTTTTTATTAAATTGTGCAAACCCACGCTGCTTTATGTCTTTTTAATTATCAGCAAGGGTAAACATCAAACAAGACGTAGCGTTTGGAAATAATGCAGACTACAGGTCAAACAATTTTTTTCCCTGTGGTTGGAGCTGCCACGCTGGAAGCACAGCTTCGGTTTAATATTTTTTTTATTATCATGCAAGACATGTTCGTACCCCAGAGATCCGAGACATCTAGTCAAATTTCTTTACAGTAGTTTTGTCGAGTGCTATTAATGCCATTCTTTGTTCTTAGGCGTTTGCTCTTAGCAGTTAAAATTTTAAGTCTCGATTATGGTTTTCAATGACTTTACTCAAGATTTTTTTGATTTTTCCTATTTTAACAATATTGCCTAGGTCCCGGACCTTAAGCATATTTTTTTGTGCAACACTAATCACCTTTCCTTCACAGCGACTGCCTTTTAACATGTTGAGAAAATTCTGCGGAATTCTTAACTTAACTAGCTTTTATAAACAGATCTCCTATTGTGGTGGTGACAACACGCCCTACAACAGCTAGTCTCTTGATCACCGTTTTTGAGCTATTCTCTAGGTTGTTTAAAAGACTCCTGTTTCTCTTAATTCATTCTACTTTTTTGAAAGTGCAGTTTAGAGTTTTTCTTTAAACTTACTGCCTTATCTCAATTTTTCTCTCTGTACTACAGTGAGTCAAAAATTTCTTTCTAATAAGTATGACTATATGTCAAGCTCAAGTCAAGCTTCGCGCCGCCAACAGCAGTTAGTGCGCTCTGTCGTGGACTCCCACCCATTAAAGTGAGCCCCTGCTACCCCGGTAGCACCCACCTAGGGTAGCGTGCGCTGCCCAACACTCCAGTCTCGTCTCCCGGTCAGCGAACACGAGCGACAGCACAAGCTTCGCTGCGAACAAACCAAGCCAAGCAATTTCATTTTTCCTGTGATTCAATAAATGTTAAGCGATTCTAAACTCATTCGCTTGTTTCTTTTGCGACCTGCTTCGTACCTCCACCATCCTTAAGCACTAGGGCATGGCTATGACGCGATAATCCCTAAATATCTTCGTATTTCAGAACTTCTTTTCTTAAACGTTCTTCTGCTATAAGGTAGTTTCAGGCAGCTTTTAGGCCATTTTTAACTACAGCCGCATTACCAAGCTATCGTTGATGGCCTTGAGCGTCTTCCTTATCTTTTTCTTAGATAACTCAATTTGTTTCACCGCTCTTATTCGCTTTACTTCAAACTCAGCCTTTGGATTACGAACTCAATTTTACCTTACGTTTGGTGGCTGAAGTCGCTTCTTGAGCTGCCTTTTCGACAAGAATTAAAAAAAAAAAATTCCAACAACGATTCACCTGCTCATAGACTTCATAACCATCCCCTTTTAAGCCAAGTAAGTCATTCACTGGCAGGAGTTGTTCATGACGAGACTGGGATCGCTGGGTACCAATGACCATACTCTCACTCTAAGTACTGAACCAGGAATCATTGATCCTCTCTAAGGTTTGCGCTCGGCGAATTTCACAGCAAATCTATAAAAAAGAAATAAACATGAGCAACCGTATAGTCTTCAACAGGCAAGCAACATAAACCAATCTCCACCTTGAATCATCAAAATGATGATTAGAGAAGACCAGCCTCATGCATTTAGGTAGTCACGTTTACTGAAAATTCGGTCAAAAAAAGCTTAGCTCATAAGTCCTTTTTTGGGGCCATTTAACGTGGAACTACCTTGTTATTAAATATATTACAACTTTAAAAAGTTAGCAAAATAGAGCTCACAAAAGTTTTTTAAAATGCTTAGAGTTTCAAGGGCGCAGATTGAAATAAAAATTTTCTAAATATACAATTCTAGGCGTCAAAAAACTAACGCAAAACAGTTATCGAGAGTACAACGGCAGCGTAAAAACTGGCAAATAAGTGGAAAACGTATTTGTATTTATTGTGGTGCTAAAATTGAACAGATGATGCTTCAGAACTTTATAGCTTTAGTGGTAAAGTTATATTCGGTGCTTGGTATTTTTTGTTGAAAAAAAAGTGGCAGAGGTGAAAAAATCAGAAAATCTACGTTTGTAAGAAAAAAACTAAATTTAATGAAATTAATGGTAGGATGATTAAGATTAAGTTAGTTCCATTAACATAAATAAAATGAACTCTTGTGTTAAATAAAAACAGAACAATTGATGATATATTTACTATTAAAATAGTCAAAAATAAAATTATATAAATATGATGATAAAATTTGATATGAAATAAACTTAAATAAGTAATTATTTTGATAAAGATTATAGTCTTTCACGAGCAATTAATCAAACATACAAAAGTATCGCTTTGTTTATAATTGTCAGAATTAACAAAATCAAAACTAAAAGAAAATTTCAGTATTCGAAATTACTAAAAAATTGGCTTTGAGTCTAACCAAAAAATTCATAACATAAATGCTAAATTTAAGACTCCAATTCGCTAATTCACAATTTGAATGAAGAAACGAAACTAATCGTACACCATAATATGTGTTTTATACAAACTGAAACAAACGCGACTCAGAATATTATCAGTGTCTCTATGCTTTAGCAGGATCAATGTCATGAATACTACAAGTGAAGATGTTGTAACATAGCTGTACCCACATACAGCCCGTAACCACGGTTAAAAGAAAACAAGGTGTGCTTACTAAATAACTTAATTTTATAAATATCTCTAGGCATGTACAATATGGACTGCTTATAATAAACAGGAGCCCTTGGTTCTGCAGCTTGATTAAAAAAGAAAAAAAATGCAAGGGCAAATAGCCAGTTAGTCCTTCTTTCTCGTACTTTTGCAGAATAAAAGGTATTTAGAAAGCTTGTGTAGTTTTTATTTTACTGAAACTGCCAGCAGAAGGTTTTTCAGTCCAAAAAATGTAAAAAAAATAAATAAATTGATTTGAAAATGATTTGTAAAGATCCAGAGTATTTTTCTTATATTTTATTACTATAAAGAGTTCTGTTGGTATATAAAAAACTTTACGAGCAGTGAATTTTTGAGTTGATCGGAGTTTTCATAAACACATAAATAATGGACTGCTAATTCCAAGCAGGAAGATCTGCGTAGGGATAACTCAACTAACCTAAAATTAAAGACAAGTTTAGGGCATATCACTTTTTCTACGTAAGCTTTACCACATATACACACGCCAATAAATAGTTTTAATAAAAATGTTAAACTTAGTGTCTAGAATAATGTTATTTTTATCAAAAAATGAGCTGGCACTATTTGAATAACTATATATTTGATAGGTCAATTTTATTCACGTTAGGAGTAGAAATTTATTACAAAATTATTTTGTGTATATTTCGTCAGCAAATTTTTCAACTATTATTGAGGTATAGCTATGAAAGGCAAAATAAATAATGATAATTTTTTTGTTTTTATTTCTTGTTTTTTGTAAAGGGAACCGTTTATTTTAGTACTTTAACAACATTTTTCATAGTTATAACTTATTTCAAAGATGGCCGTTTCTTCATTATTTTAATTTGGAAACCAAATTTTTTAATTTGTTTGTTGGTAAACAAATATTAAGATTCATGTCTAAAATACAAAAGTAAAACCAAGGAAATATTTATTGAATAGTTTCTTTAATAATCATGCTTTGATTACATCTTTATAAAACAGGTATTTAAAGGTATTCAACAAAAAATCTCTTCTTTTAGTCATTGGTTTGCTTATTAAAAAGATTTTTGTATGCATAGATCACGTCAAGTCATTGCTGGTCACTTTTTTGGAAGTTAAAAGATGACAGTCCAAGCAATGGATCTATTTAAAAGAAATAAAATAATCATCATAGGTTTTGCATAAAAACATTTTTACCTGATTATACAAAACCGTCTACGATTAAAGTTTTGTGATTCTGATGAAAATATACTTCAATTTTGCAAATATACTTCAAGTTACTGTTTCATTTAATTTATTTACAGAATATTAGTTTTAACGTGTTTTTATTCTGTAATGAAGCATATTAAGGGCATCAAAACTTTAAATAAGTGACAAAATTTACCTTCTACTTTAAGAGCTTTATTTGTACAAAAAAGTCTACAACTTTCGTTGTTTATGTTAAATTCCTTTATAAAACCGTTTTTATAGTTTTTCTAACGAAAAACTACATTCTTTCAACCTAAAAGAAAATATTGATGTACTAGCCTTTCCAAAAATTTCATCAAACCAAGAAATAATTTTTTCGAAACCCACTGCGATAGCACTTTCTTTAAAGGTTCCGGAAACTTTATTTTCATGCCTTTTTTAACTTTAAATGACGTTGCTTCTTGTACCTTGTTTTATATTAATTGAAAAAAAGTTTTGGTGATAGTTTAAAAAAATAATTTTCGACATACTATTTTTTACAAATTCAAAGATGAAATTATTATTTGTTATGGAGAGCAAAGTTTTCCTATCATTAAAAATGATGTAAAATATAAATTTTACTTCATTTGTTCAATTTTAACGCTAAAGCTGAATTGATTTTTTTATTTTTCATAAAACAATATAATTGTATTATTCAATTAGGATATTATAATTTGAATACCATGTTACTTGATGTATTCAATCATTATGTTATATTATTATCTAGTAGTGGGCGATTGGCAATATATATCTTCCTTTCTTTGCTTTTTGGTTATTTGTACAGTTGTTTCTAGGTCCATGCCTACTAGCCACTACACCCCTCCCCTGATCCATGCTGTCCATCTCACCAACCCATCAAATAAAATCACGTAAAATCTTGCTTATTTCTAAGGTAAAGTACCCAGTAGTTGGACAGAAATAAAAATAGCACCAGTAGTTGGACAGTCCAATATAATTAACATTTCCGAATAAATGACGTTTTCAAATAGGAAAAAAAATGTATTTATAATTCATCAATGCATAATAATGCCTGATGAAAAAATTGATCTTTAAAACTCTTTTTTGTTTTTACGTAAAAAAAATATTTTTCAAATGCGAAGCATGTAAGATTGCTGTCCAAAAATAGATTCCTCTTATAACATAGGAGTGTTCCTATACTCAGTTCTTGGACACGGAAACAATCACTAAAATTATAATTTATAGTTGGTCAGAGAACGTTGAAGTTATTTTCTAACTAAAGGTACCTTGCAAAATATATATTATTATCATTTTTATTGAGTTTATGAGAGTTAAACACATTGAAAAATATAAATAACTCTGTCCAAGAATAGCGTCCTTTGATAAAATAAGATTTTTCCTGTACCTGGTACTTGGACAGTAAAAAACACTTGAAATTATTGATTATTACTAAATATAACATGTCAAAAGATTATAATCATTGAGTAGTTGAGACATGTAAGAAAGCATTTTAAAATTAGGTCCACCCTAACCTCCTTTTCATTTAATTAACATGGGGTATCTAACTACTAATCCCAAGTCTCATGTTGGTCCCAGTACCTGGACACTGGTGTCCAGATACTGGGTCTTGATGATTTTTATTTGATATTAATTTTTTCTTTGTTTATGAACCTGTTATATATATATATATTTTTTTTTTCCAATGAATAAAAAAAATTTTTAAATATTTAATGCAATGTTTTTTTAAACATCATTTTTTATTAGTCTTTTATAAATCAGTAAAGAAAATTTCGACTGTCGAAAGTGTCCAACTACTAGGTACTTTACCTTAAACTTTCTTTTATTTCTTATATTTGCTTGAATAAACTATTGTTTATTTGTGTTTGCTTTACCAAATAGTGTTCNTCCTGATTTTAATAACAAATTATAATTTCGTTTCTCATTGTGAAAAAACATGAAACAAATTTTTTTTTCTTAAAGAATAATATTTTTTTCCAATTTATAAAAAAATTAAAAAAACCACATTATTGAAAAGTTGAAGAACTTACAACAACATAACTTACGAAGCATTTAAAGAAGCTGACATTAGAGTGATTTTTTTTTGTTATTGGTAATGAACAATTTTTGTTTAGTTCTAAATTAGATAAATTATAAAAATTGTTTTACAGAAGATTCTGATGTAAATAACGGGTATCGTAAACTTTTTTTGTATAAATAAAATTATTGTTTAGAAGGTAAATTCTGTCACTTATGTAATGTACAAATGTCCAAAATAGATGCCTTGTAACAGCATAAAAACAATATAGAATTCTATCGATAAATTTTTGTGAACATTGTTAATTTAATAAAATAACTGCGAGACAAATGTTTTGAAAATTATATGAAAACAGAAAGATAAAACTTTAATTATAGATAAACCTGGATAATCGGCAGAAGTGTTTTTGTATAAAACTTGAAATTACTTTCAGCTATAACTATGAGTTTGTTTGAAAGTGCTAATATAAACCGTTTTCTCTACCAAAAACGGAAATTAAAAAAAGTATCATAAAGTGTATTTCACCTGAAGTTTTTAACTAACCACAAATTTTTTTCTCAAAGTTTAAACGATTTTATAGCTTTTAATTAAACAATTTTATTTGTTTTTACTAAGTCTATCGAAACATATAAACATAGAAAAAATTCAAATTAAAGTTTTCAAACCATAATTGACTATATATACAAAAAATGCATAACCATGACCTTTTATTTTATACAGCAAACAATTTTCTTTAGTTTTGCATTTCCTATGACTTTTAACAACTCTTAAGATAGTGACAAAAGGTTAAACTTGATAGAATAAACTTCACATTTAACTTTGACTGAAATAGAAGATAGGATTTTTGTCTTTACGTCGTAAACAGGGGTACTGGCGAGGTCCACTGTATAAATGTTCCATTAGCTTACTTATTGTTTTTTGGCTGAGTAGGATAATAACATATGATATTCTAATTAACATTTAATAACACATTTAACGAACTTATTAGAAATATGAAAAATCAGCATTCAATAATAATACCTTAATGTTAGTTTAAGAATTTTTTAACACATTATACACAGAATAGCATTGTGATAAATTATTACACTTAAATAAATAAAAATAGACCAAAAAAAATATAGTAGTTATCAAAGTAGTGAATAAAATTTTGTTTTAATACTTATAAAATATTAAAAAGTACGGAACTAGTAAAGCAAAACGAAATAACGAATGTATTTTTCCATATATATGTCAAACTAGAACTTAAAAAAGAATTGTAGGGCTAAGAGAATTTAACAGAATATTCAATAAAATAAAATATCAGATCAACTGTAACAGTTTTACCTTATAGTAAAGCTGGCTTAAGCAAGGCTAAGTAGATGTCAGCGAGCCTTAGTGTAGGAGCTGAAATAATAACTTTACTAGATTAAATGACAGACAAACTATAGCAGTATGTACTAATATTAAGGAAAAGATATTATGGCCCAAGGAGGTATTGTAAAAATGAAAGGGTTGAGGGCAGCAAGGGGTACTATCAAAGTGAAGAAGATAGAAAGAGATATGTTGAGTAGCCCTCCAAAATTCCTATATCATATAGGAATATATTAAAGCTATTTTGTTACTGTTGCATGTATATACTATCGTTGTTGGTATATTAAAAAATGGCCTTAGTTTATTTGTGAATAAATTACTTACACAGAAAGTGAGATATTTTATTTTACGTATCATTTTAACCACTGAACGACAGTTAGAATTATAGACGTGAGAAATTAATATACCTGAGGTGCAAGATCTAACTATTCGTAAAGTTAGACAACAAATTTTTTTGTCAACAGTAATAGATCACAACAATTCATTACTTACGTCTGATTAAAGATTTTGGAGTAGTTAAAAAAACGATTTGTCTTAACATGATAAAACATTTTAACCTATTTTATAAATTAACATTGTTTGATTAAGTTTAAGTGGAATAAAGTTTGACTTTTTTGAGTATATTTTTAACTTACACAAGTTAGTTCTAATTATTTCTTCATTGTTTATTAAATCAAGTAATTATTTTTTGCAATCTTCTACAAATTAATCATAAAATCCTTAATAAATTCATTTTACTGACCTAAATGGTCAGGAAACGATTCAAGTATAAAAAACCGAATGGCAAACTGACGTAAAAAAATTTAGTTTTTTTTAATGTTAGTATGAAATTCCTACTTTTTAAAATCAATAAATTTTAATTTTATTTTGTATAGGTTTTTTTCTTTTTAAGTATAATCTACGACAATCTCTGCTTCTATTGGTAATTAGGTTCCTCTACAAAAAAAGTGTCATATTTTTATTAAGGTGACTAGGTAATGTATAACCTTTTGGTTAATCGATGAGATTAGAAATAATCCACAAATTATTAGATATTATAAGCAATTGCACTGAATATCTTGAAAATATAAATATTATTAACGTGTAATGTAAAAACAAATATTATTTTTTGGTGTAAAGATGATGAAATTATGAACTTACTAATATTGCAATAAATTTATTAATTTAACAAATTTCCGTAAACGATAACTTACCAAATTCGTTTTCCCACTTCAGTGATACGATGTTTGCACGGTATGCAAATATGCTTCTTTATATTTTTATGACTAAGAGCACAGATAAGTTATCTGACAAACGACATAAAATAAATAAATTGGAAATTTACGATATTGTAAAAAGTATGTTTTTGCTGAAATACTTCATAAACTTTATGCTGTATTTTTCAAGGTACATTTAATTTTCTGATTTCAACTTTTTGGATCATTTAAAATATATGAAAGTATAAATTAGAGCATATTTTTTTGTGCAACACTAATCACCTTTCCTTCACAGCGACTGCCTTTTAACATGTTGAGAAAATTCTGCGGAATTCTTAACTTAACTAGCTTTTATAAACAGAT
>NW_019379644.1:184353-242868 GCF_000648655.2 Copidosoma floridanum
AAAAAAAAAAAAAGGAAAAAAAAATACAAATATGCAGCTTGTTGAGCTCGTGAATAAATCACGCACCTCGTATGAAAAAAGAAAAAAAACGAGAGGCGGGAAAACAGTTTACGTAAAACCCTGTCTCCCCATTGGAAGATTCGCGCGTACGTATACCACTTCTCCCACGCGAATGAGACCTGCAACAGCTTTCGAGACGATAAGCACGACGAGTTGCGCAACGGGAGGAAACCGAGTATATAATGTATACCTGCAGTTGTTGCTTTCGTCGCGTGTAATCGGAGTCTTCAGGGCGTCGTTGACTTTACTATACCTCGAAGACCCTGAAATCCGAGTTGGCCTGTATATACCGCGACTTCCTCTCGCTTCGCTTTCTTCCCTGTTGTTACGTTGCTATTTCGCTACGTTTGGTGTATATATATACCATTTAACAAAGCAGCGAGTTTGACTACGTACAAAAGATAACTACAGGTTCATTGGACAATTTTCGCATAATCTTCCGGAAAACAGTGTACACCCGCGCGGAATGTAAATCCTCGCAAACGGAGCTTACATTATTGCGGGGGGATGAGGCTCCAGAGTTGTGACGCGCGAGCATTCACCTGTTGGTCGACACACCCTGAATCCTCAAACACGGGCCACGAGCCTATATACTTGCTGCATCAGGCATGTATACAGAATAACGAAACGACCGACAGATAACGCAAACACGCCTCGGAGAAATAAAAAAAAAGAAGAAGAAGCGCAACACCGACCGCGTCCTCTTGCATTTTTTAGGAGTCAAAAAATAAGAAGAAAAAAAGAAGAAGAAAACATTTCCAAAGAGAACCCCTACTCGTGCACCACTACCCTTTGTGTATGATAAAAGTTGCAATTTATACCCATGTACGTATAGGTACGTGGAAGGGAAAAGAGGGAGAAGTGGGATACACAAGTAGGTACATATACCTAGTACGTCGAGAAGTGCTGCAGCACGCGGAGGTTGGTCCCGTTAGAGGACCTACAAGAGCTCTTGCACGGAGGAGGAGGAGGAGGAGGAGAGAAACACCACGTACACTTACAGAGCGATATTATGGATGGAAGCCGACAGAAAGGTAATGATAACGACGATGACGGGCTTGGAGGGAGCGTGGGTGTGCCCGGACACGAGTCCTAAAAGATCTTGTTTTGATTTTAATCCCTCGAGAGCAACGATTAAACTGTTTGTCACTCGAGAGATATATACATAATATTATTATATGTTGGCCGCGGTACGACTTGCCACATCCCGTGCAACGGGTCGTGGAGTTATGGAAAAAGAGCTTGGAAATAAAGTCGTGCGTGTCGTTGAAACAAGTCCCTGGTGCGGGCTGTGCATATCGTGTACGCACCGTACCATGGGGTTCAACAGCGTGTATAATAAGAGGAGAGGAAAAACGGTGCTGTATATAATAATAGGTGGGGGGAGGCAAAAAAAAAGATCGTCAACTTCCAAGACGCGAAGAAAGCATACACGCGAGACTTGTGCACACACGGAGTTTAGAGTATTGAAAAATATAAAGGCGTAAGAGAGGAGTGTAAGGTGGAGAGAAAAATGAGTGTGACCGGGAGAGAGAGGATATGATATAGTGGGAGGATATAATACGGAGGAGGGAGAGTGTATAGGTGCCGATCGAGCGAGTCGACCGGCACTCTTTTCTCCGCTCGCGGCCGCGGTTGCAAACACTGCGCCGGTGCGTGCGCCGGGCAAACATACAGTGACGCTTGGGATACATCGGTGCGGGCTCTAGTGTGCTCCGTTGCCTTTGAAATTTTCCGCTTCTTTTTTTCTTTCTCTCGCGTGTTAGTTTGGTTTTTTTTTTTAAGGGGGTTTTCTCAGTTCTCTGCGGAAGATGAAGATGCCGAAGAGCGCCGAAGAGTAAATCAGTTGTAAGTTGTTGCGAGGATATTTTATTTTGTATAGGTTTTTTTCTTTTTAAGTATAATCTACGACAATCTCTGCTTCTATTGGTAATTAGGTTCCTCTACAAAAAAAGTGTCATATTTTTATTAAGGTGACTAGGTAATGTATAACCTTTTGGTTAATCGATGAGATTAGAAATAATCCACAAATTATTAGATATTATAAGCAATTGCACTGAATATCTTGAAAATATAAATATTATTAACGTGTAATGTAAAAACAAATATTATTTTTTGGTGTAAAGATGATGAAATTATGAACTTACTAATATTGCAATAAATTTATTAATTTAACAAATTTCCGTAAACGATAACTTACCAAATTCGTTTTCCCACTTCAGTGATACGATGTTTGCACGGTATGCAAATATGCTTCTTTATATTTTTATGACTAAGAGCACAGATAAGTTATCTGACAAACGACATAAAATAAATAAATTGGAAATTTACGATATTGTAAAAAGTATGTTTTTGCTGAAATACTTCATAAACTTTATGCTGTATTTTTCAAGGTACATTTAATTTTCTGATTTCAACTTTTTGGATCATTTAAAATATATGAAAGTATAAATTAGCTTCTGTAATTGTGGAAAAAATTAATTACACTTTTCCAATTAAAAAAAAAAGTTTTTATCTTTTTTTCACGTCATCGATGATGCATATATCATTCAATTAATTTTTTTTGGCAAACAAGTCAGTGCAAAAAAAAACTTTCACTGCATTTTGGTCCTCAAAAATTAATTAAGTAGTAATTAGAATATATATAATTTTAAAAATCAACTACGATCATTATACTTTTAAGCATAAATGTATTGTACTTTTAAAATTTATAAAATGGATAAATTTTACCTTGAAAAAATAAACACTTTTAAGTGTTAAAGTAAAAACTTTGTGTTTAACACTGTCTTAAGTACAACTTGCAACGCTTGCACTTTATAGCCTTAATTTTCTTACTTAAGGTTAAAACTGTTAGCATAGCATTTTAAACAACTTTCATAAAAATTTCGGTTATTCACATAAATTTGCACTTAGGAGCACGATAGATTAATTATATGTGAAGTAACTCCTAATAGTAAAAATCAACTTTTCTAAGCAACAAAAAAGTCAAATTGCTTTTTTTAATTTCATTTTTTTTTAAAATAAAAATCGAAATAACGTAGCCTACTAACAGGAATAATATAAAAAATGCTAGACTTTCTTTCCTTATAAGAAAAGAGTCAAGATCTTCATTTTTAAAATGGATGAAAATCTTCTATTAAACTCCTGTCCATTTATGTGAAATATAATTTAAATTCTAAGTACTTTTAGAGCATCCATTAGAAAACTTTCATTTTTGCGTAATACACAGTGATGAAAAAATAAAAAAAACAATTTAAACGTAGACAAAAATATTCTTACCTATCGTTGGAATAGTCGTAACGATTTCTCCTAATTTTAATTTATACAAAATAGTAGTTTTTCCGGCAGCGTCAAGTCCAACCATCAATATTCTCATTTCTTTTTTGCCAAAGAGGCCTTTGAAAAGTGTAGCAAACATATTCCCCATGATTCTTGATATTCTCAACAACTACCTAGAAAAAGTTCTCATTTCAACAGAATTTTCTGTGATAAAATTTTTTGTTTAACTAAGTCTCTACGGAGAATAAGTAGGGAAAGATCTGAGTCAGAAAACCCAGAATAATCTGAGCCATAAATGTTATTCTATGGATTATTCATAATTATCCTTCCTTTATGCTTTGTTTGGGAATGATTTATGTCTCCAGCTATTATAAAAAACTTTTATAGAGCTAAACAGTAATTTCCAAAAATTTTGTGCTGCAGGAAAATAAACGTCTATACTGACATAGGGTTCAACTGATTACATGTGAACAGCTGAACTCTAATGTATACGATATAATTTACTATGACAAGCATAAAGTGAGCAATTTTTCATATAAAAAATCTTTTAAATAATTCGATTGGAAAGTTTGTACTTGAGCTCTATACTTACACTAATAATAAGAAGTTTTTCGAGAACTGGATAATGAAAACCATAGTTTTAGTTTTTTCTGACTACACACCAGGTAAGCATTTTCTAAACAAGCGTATAATTGCTGCCATAAATAAGCACTACAGGTTGAATAAATTAACTGTGAAGAGATTTTGTTGTCACTATAGTTTTTTTTTTTTTTTTTTTTTTATTATAGTGCTCTACATCCGGCTCCTTCAATAAGGGCACTACTATGGGCACTTAACACTTGGGAGAAGGAAGGGAAGAGGGATGGGGAGGCCTCCCATTACTGGGAGGGGGGTAGGGGGAAATTAGGCAATTATGCTGCCGAAGGTCACCGAAGCCCTCCACGAGGAGCATTGCGTGGTGAAAAAGCACATGTAAAAAATCACTGAGGTACTTGCCCGAAAAAGTCGCACTGGCCGGGAATCGAACCACGGTCTCCCGCGTGCCAATCCACGACCTAGCCGACTGAGCCACCGCGCGCTTCTGTCACTATAGTTGTATGACACGACTTTATCAAGTAACTGTTTCGTTAAATATGTAAATCATAAAATTTTATGACTGCGTTTCTTACTTTTCACACACGGTAAGAAAAATGAAAAGGCAGGTTAGGTTTTCATCGTCTGTAATTTTTCATTTTTCTTCTTGACTGTCTAATAATGTTGCCAAATGTAGGCTTGATTAATTGTTTGAAATAGTTAAATTGTGCAGCAATACTACTTTTTGTAATAAAATAGTTATTTACCAAGTAAATTGGGTTAATTAGCTAGACCATTAAAAGGATTTAATTGTTAATGTTCAAAACTGTATTTACCTTCGAATTACTTATAGAATGTAACTCATAATTTACATTTATTAAAAAATGAAGTAATCTTCGTGTTTACCACCAACAAAAAGCATAGAAATGGTATAAATACCAATGACTTACACTATAAATAAACCATTCTTCAATGTATTATTGATAATAAATTCGATTATTCATAATCCTAACTTTCATACCTATTCACAATTATAATTAACATCATCTCATAACTCTGTACTTCATGCATCTCAAATGTAAAGACCCCAAATACTGAAATTTTATACATATTAAAATTTACTAATGGGCAAGCATCTTCTTTACTGCAATACTGCATTATGTCTGCTGAAAACTCAAAAAATACCAGTTGGCAGCACTGCTTTATCATATATAAACATGTGCCTATTTCATCCATACAGAGAATATCTGCCTTGCAGTTAACTTAACGATAAGAACATTTCGTAAAGGCTGGGCCGAAAGAGATATGGATTAGAGCATTTCGAGATACCCATGGTTTATTTTCGTTGTTTTTATAATTTTTGAGCCTATATTCGTTAATAAAGCTGTAGGGAAGGATGAAAAACGCTGAATTAAACCAAAATGCATGAGATGTACTGAAAAAAGAAATTATTAATTGTTATTTAAAAAGCAGGGTACGCGATTATTTATCGAGGTTTCGTTAAGCAGGTAGAAATATTTTTTAGCGTGAGAGTAGAAACGGAGAGAAGCGTGATTGAAAGGTAAGGACTGCGTGGTGTATTGCGTTTTTTTTCTTTTTTTTTTTTTTGCGATAAAGTCAAGTATATGCAAAAGCGTGCAGAATTTCTGGAAAGTAAAAAGATAAAGAATAGAACAAAGTCTGTAGGGACAAAAGCCCAATAAAGACTATTAGAATGGTGGTGACGGACAAGGGAGGTGAAGCGGGAGCGTCTAGTGCGACAAATACGAGCTCGACAAGCGTGGTAGCAACGCGCAGCGCAACAGTAAGAAGGACAGAACAAAGAATTTAGAAAAATAAGGAATGAGTTAGTATTAAGGTATCAGAAAATCAGGGAGGAAAGCGTGGATTTGGAAAATAACAGGATGAATTTAAATCTTTGGAGGTGGTGATTAAAAAAAAAGATAATTTGTTGCAGAGAAAATTGGCAGATGTTATTGGAAATGTTAGATAAGGTAGGAAATATTAGGAAACGTTATTGGAAATTTTAACTGTGTTAGCCTGTATGTAACGTCGTTAGAGTAAAAGCACTGGTAGTTAATTCAAAATAAGCTCTCTTTAAAACTTCATGTGGGATGCGATTGCAGCAAAAGAAGTAAGTAGGAAAAGTAGAGTAAGTGGAGGCTTTTTAATTGGTATAAGAAAATAAGCATTATAAGGTAGTGAAAGTTTTGACTTTGGTGTAAGAAGTAATGTGTACCTTACGGACCAGTAATTGTATGGTCCGTGTACAACTTAGGTAAACTGGGGGAAAATATTAGAGTTTATTAACAATTATGATTTTGATGAAAAAAACAAGCTAGTAATTCGAAGAGATTTTAATATAAAGGTAGGTAAGTTAGGTGGTTTATGGACTTAGATAAGGAGTCATTATTTGCAAGAAAAGTAAAGGTGTAACAATAAGTAGTGAGGGAAATCGGATGAGAAAAATGATAGATAACAAAGGTTTAGTAAAGTTAAATAGCTGGGGTAAGGATAATAAGGACGGAAAGTTTACTTAAGTAGGGGCAAAAGGGAGCTTGGTAATAGATTACGTATTGGTGAGTGATGCGGCGTTGGACTGGATTTAAAGTTTCAAGGCTTTGGACAGGGCAGACTCAGACTACATGCTTTTGTATATAACCTTAGATGTACTGTATGGTCTGGTAGAGTCAGTTGGAAGCAAGGTAAGTGAACCAGTAAGAAAATGCATCTATAATTGTGATGTGAAGGCCTCAGGTAATTTCAGGCCAGAAGCAGCCGCCTTGACCTGAAAGCTTGTTGAGGTATTTTCTCCACGTTGACAATAGTATATTTCAACTTTTATTAGCCACATGGCTTATCACGACGGCTGCTGTTACTGTACAGCTATTTAGCAGAGCGAGAACAGCCTTGCCTAGTGGAGATGAGAGCGACGAGAGCTCACTCGCTATGCTTGTTCGCTTCGCTTTTACGCTCGAGTGATTGTCGCTGTATTCGTGCCGACGTCTGAGCGCTCGCAGTTTACACTATTCCTTATTTTACCAATTTGGCAAGTACAACTTAAGTAGCTTAAGTAGCAATATTTTTTATAATTGATTTTTATTAAGATTTATATTTTTACCTTGATTTAATGGTAATATGAAACATGAAGTGTGAAAGTTTCTTCGGTAAAACATGAATGTTTTCAAGTATTGATTAATGGCAGCTGTTTGAGGGTTATAAAAAAAAATAAAAAAAATAAATAAAAAAAATAAAATTAAAAAAAAAAAAAAAAAAAAAAAAAGGAGGATCGGAGGATGGATTGCCAGAATTGGAAGCAGCAGAGGTGAAATGCGCTATTTAATCACTAAAGAAGAGGAAAGCAGTAAATGTGATTCTAAATGAACTGTAGATGAAGTAGAGACAAAAAGGCATCTTATCGAATGGGCAGGTGGATCTTAGATAGGGTCGATCCACTATGAACAATATTTATATTCTTCATTACATTGTATAGATGGCTAAGGTAAAAAAAGAGCAGGTGTGCACAAAATTGTTGACCTGACAGCTGCTTTCTATACGGAACAGAAGCAACAGAAGTTAATTGTGAAAAGTAATGCTGAAGGGAGGTATTGGTAAACATCTGGTCAGGAGAATTATAAATTTGAACGAAGAAATTATAATGAGAGTGACAGTAAATGGTGAGGTTCTGGAGTGCGAAAGGTCTCTATCAAGGGTGTGTGCTGAATCCGATTTTATTGTGCATATGTATAGCCACGGTAGACAGGAGTTCAGTGTTAGAAATGTCAGAGGGGTGTTAGTAGTGTGAATTTGGTCGCTAGCATATGCTAATGATCGTATTTTGGTGGCTCTAAATAGGAAGGCATTATTAGATATCTTAAGTTTGTTCAGAAAATTTTTTTCAAGATAGGGACTTAGTTATCAGTAAAACCAAGACAAAAATAATAGTTTTTAATAGAGGCAAAGAGGGCGCTGAGAAAATGATGTAGAGAAGCTTGAGGAGATAGAAAACTTCAACTATTTGGAATTCACATTTCGTAAAGAGGCCAATTCCAGGGATTATCTCAGGAAATTGAAGGCTAAAGGGGTTATCACACATAAGAGGATGTGGGAATGAGAGGAAAAAAAATGTAAAAACTATTTTAATAGAAGGAAGATGCCTTAAAAATATTTAGTTCGAAGTGTTGTGTCGTATGGGGCGGAGATCTAGGGGTGAGAGGAAAGAAAAAAATTGGAAAAAGTTTAGCTGGACTATGGCTAGGTTTTAAAATTAAAGTTGTTTTGTACACCAGGATAAACTGTCCTATGCAAGAAGGAAGTCGATGTAGCATGTCGCGATGAGGTGAGTCTAAGTATAAAAAAGGATTAAGCGTTTTAGAAGATAATAGATTAGTAATAACGTGTTGGAATGAAAGAAAAAGTATCTTGGAAGGTGTAGTAAAAGAAGTAATATCAGTACTATTGCAAAAAATAGATGTGGAAATATAGAACCTAAGTAGTAGTAAGAAGCGAAAATAAGTATGTGTGTGCTATACGGTATGAAA
Organism: Copidosoma floridanum; assembly: GCF_000648655.2. The sequence continues at coordinate 192,807 of NW_019379644.1, forward strand.
GTGGATACGGTTGAGCATGTAATAAATAATTGTTCTGTACGTAATAAATGACAGAAAAATGTAGCAGAGTATAAAAGCATGTTAAACTGGAGTGCTAGTAGCACTTTAAGTATAATTTAAGTAGTTAAATTGCTAAAAAATATAAAAATAATTCAAAAAACAAGATTCTTCAGTCTCGATACGTAGCAGTATTTAGCATACAAAAAATTAACTGATTAAAATTATATTGTATCGTTTAATAAAGAGTGCATGTAAGCTAAGTATACATACGTGTTGCGGAGTCGAGTACCAAGTGTGGGACTATGTTTAGAGTAAGCCTATAAAGTGTACTTAAAGGTATGAGTCTGGTTCAGATAAGAAAAAAAAAATTATGTGAAGCAAACCAAAAAAATGTGTAAGCCAAGTCCTTTTTTAGGCCAATGGGCTGAAACTAAACATACCAATATGTGTAAACAAAAATTTTTATGTATTACAAAACGGACAATTCTTTCTCGTTTCTCTACAGATAAAAACATGATGCCATCATTAAGAAAATTTTTATTAAGGAGGTTCCTCAGATGTATGGGAAGTTAAGAGAGAGTTACAGTAGACTAACCTATATCCACAACACTCTTGTAGCAGTAGCTTTTATACTTAGTTAGTAAAAATCAGTCCGGTTAGTAAAATCGTACAAGTAAATGGAAATGTCCCATATTTCCTTCTTTACGTAAAATCTAATTCAGTTCAAATAATTTTTAAAAATAAAATAAAAATAAACATCGGAATTGTCTTTCAATATTCTTAATTAAAAATGAAATTTTATAGTCACAACAAATCAAAAGTAAGTTTAAAAAATTGATCTAATTAAATTTATAGCATTTAAAAAAGTTGCTTCCATAAAAATATATGAATGTTTAATGATATATCAAAATATGTGTAACTTTTGCGTATGAAACATTGAATAAAAGTAGTAAGTACTAACTTTAAATACATAATTTTTCGTTGAATAGTGTGAATATACAGTGAAAATTCAACCTAACACTTTTAACACTTACGTAAGTTTCTGTACTTTTTTTATATTTATAATTGTTAGTTCTCGTTTTAAAAAAGTTGCTTGCAGCTATTCCAAGCCACGTTCTCTGCTGTGGTATCTATTTCTTCTTTATGCAACTTGTACTTGTACAATGTGAAATTGATACATCCATTGAAGCCATCACTCTATTCAGATGATTACAGCCCGAGCTAGCGTTAAGAGTTCTTAAAATTAATCATTTTAGATAATAGTTAATATCAACAAATATTAAAATACAATGGAATTATTAATTTTCGTCACCAACAACAAACCTGTGATTAGATTTGCAAAATTGAAAATAGCGGATCCAAAATGACAGCGAACAATATAAAAATTTTAAGTTTAGATATGAAAACTAGTTGTCAGAAATGTTTTTTGTAACTGATTACAAATCTATAATCAGATTCGCAAAATCCAAAATAACGGATTCAACATAGCAGCCAACAATATAAAAATTTTAAGCTTAGGTATACAAAATAATATCAAGACTTTAATTTAATTTAAATTCAAGTATGAAAATTGGTTATTAGGGACACTCCTTAATCCAAGATAGCAAATGTAAGACTTGATAAATTTCTTTGTTAAAACACAAATCCAAAATTATGGGTATTGTAGGTCGTTTACAATAAGTTGTTGTCAAACTCATAAATTAATACTAGAAAATATAGTGTGCGTGGAAAATAATTCTTAAAGCTTACTGCAGCCTACAAATAATTTGTTGGCTGTATTTGTTATCTTTTATTGTTTAACTTATTTACAACATTGAACATGGCAGATCTAACATATTACTACGATGCTTTTGAATGAAAATTGTTGAGCCTATATTCATAGTATAACTACAAGCTGTTTATGATGAAATCCTATGAGACACGTCAATCTTTACCAAACGGAAGAATTTTTTTTATACGTCTTGATTTGTTATATTTTAGCACCCTTCAAAACATTAGCTAGGAAATCTTACTGTGAATCTTAGTTAATTAAGATGGATTTGATAAAGTGAATTGACACTTTTCTATTGTACGATAGTAAGATACATGTACGATACAATACTCAAGTTCAAATTCGAAAGTTATAAGTGGTATCAACCAAAACGGCAATTGGGTAATGTAGGTTTTAGTTTTGCGGTATCTTATATAGTATACGAAATCCTTCCAAAGGTAAGACTTTATCAAGTTAGATCAATTGTAACAGATATTCTGAAGATCAGCTGCATCAAATTCAACAAAAATTAATAAACTGCTTTCTATCTAAATAGAAGCAATATTGGAGAAGTAATTATAGAAATTAAGATACATTCAAGCATAAATGCATGTTCTATTATGAAAAAGAATTGTAACGTAACTTTTGCTGCCAATAATGAATATGACAGTGATTATTTTAATGTAACTGACAATACTGCTGTGACTGATGAATCTACAGCATCTGTAAACACAGCTGGACGCCCTAGAAAAAGTTTCCAAGATTAATAACTCATAACACGGAAAAGACCTAGTGTTGAAACAGCCTCTTAATATTTTACTGATTAATTATAGGTAAAGCGCTCAAAGAAAAAGTATGCCTAACTTTGAATGATACGCTAGACGAATGATACAGACGAAAATACTTGTAGTAGTCTGATTACCAAAGCTTTATCAATGTATATAGACGTAGGCCTTTCAAAAAATAAGTATAATAAACTTAAAATCTTCACTGAAAAAGTGATTTGAGTTAATCTATATTCATCCAACTGAATTGAAAAAAATTGACACTCATTGGTAAGTGGGAAATGAATGGAGTTTCTAATCAACATACTGCAAGACAAAAATGGGCTAACCAGATAAATAAACCGTCAGTTTCAGATACACCCATAACACGTGAGTTCACTAAAAACGATAGTAAGAAGCTCATCCCCAATTCCATTAACTTTTGTCGAATCACTGAGTTTATATTTACAAAAGAGAAGAAATCGTTTGTTAGAATGCTCTATAAAACGTATAGTGTCTGTTAAGGTAGATTTTTTTATACATTGTACGGTGATCGATGGAAAAATCTGCCACTATCATAGAGAACAAGCAGTTTCCAGTTCATACAATATTTCTCTCATATCTAATTAAAATGTCTGAAATAATACTTACATATACCATACAATCTTAACTTTAAACAATCAGCAACAAGAACAGTAGAGCAAAAACCAGCAAAGCAGTCAAGGAAAGCACTTGTTTAAAAAGCCTTAAAAGAAAAACTATCATTGTCTATCGATATTGTTAAATATGGAGCAGGCAATACTAACTGCGGTAATAGCGCTAGAGTATTCTTTGAAAACGCTGAAGTAGCAGCAAAACCTCCTGGGTTATCTGAAGATTTATGAATCCGATTACACGATATCCTTCAAGTAACATCGCATAAAAACTTAATCAACTGTAACAAACTTAACAATTATTGTTTGAAAACTGCACAGATGTACATAAATTGTTATGGCTGGTACAAAATGCCACTACCTATACATAAGTTACTAATTCACGGTAGTGATATTATCCATGTATGCGATATTTCTATAGGTTGGCTATTTGAAAAATCACAAGAAAAAAGTATTGAAATGTGTAGACAAACAATACTTACGAACAGTAAATTGTGTGATCGAATATCTAATAACACAGACATTATACATTACACAGATATTATACCGTAATAAGCTTCCCCAGGATCGTTGAGAACATTCAATCAAAATATTAAACAACATAAGCTAGTAAGCTATTATTCAAGTTGTATGGACTGTGAACGTAACATTCATGCATTAGATTCTATGTTCTTTTTAAAACATAAGTGTAAATGGTTCATTGTGACAGGGTCAAGCAAATTAAGTATTCTGTCTTGTATAATATTTTTTTTTTGCCTCGTGTGCAACTTCTGATAATATTCTAGTTTCGCAGGGAATACACTTTTTTTTTCCTACTATTTTCTATGCGTCTCTTCAACTCGGACATCTACGTAAACTAAACAGAATTATAGCTAATGTGTAAGTGCTCGTTCACCTAGCATTCCAGTTGAAGGTACGTAGACTTATTCGGTATCCTTACTAGAGGTAATTAGATATTCATACAGAATCTTCTTCATGCCTTTAAGTTACATTCCAAAAAATGTTTAGTCATCATTAGAATAAACGCGATATCCACATGGAATCCACGTAGAAAATTCCACGTGTACAATTCCGTAAGGAAAATTGCACGTCAAATTTGGCATAGTGGCTTGTGGCATAGCTAAGTTAAAAAATGTAGTTTTCTGCCAAAAAACCAAGAAAGTATCACATGAGATTCTATTTATATGATCCAAGCAACATTTCCATGATTTTTTTGGCTACATTAGATCTGCCATGTTCAATGTTATGAATAAGTTAAACAAATGAGCATTTAGAGATAACAAATACTGCCAATAAATTATTTGCAGACTGCAGCAAGCTTTAAGAATCATTTTCTACGCATTTTGAATTTTCTATTAATAATACAGACCTACAAGATTACGGTGATTGCATGTCAATGGCTGCTTCCGGAGAAATTCAGTGCGCTGAAACGGAATCTGTCGTCAAAATTTGCCTATCACGTCAGGATTTAGAGTTTTTCTAACCTCAAGGTTAAAAAATAGCCATTTTGACGTGTTTTTGAGGTTATGCCGTATTTTGAATATTTTTTTGCATCTCTTAGATAATACCAGAGAACGTAGAAACACGTTTCTTCATGTTTAGAAGGTCGGGCTAGGCCTAGACTTGTTTTCACTTTCAACGTTAGTACTGTACCCATCAGAGATGGCATTAGGGTTGACTGTCTGAAGTAAAAGTACGAACCTAACGCCATCTCCGGTCCGAGTGATTCGCATCTTTTTAACAGATTTTTTTTGTAAATGCGCAGACTTATATGGTGAGATATTGCTCGATATGTTAAATGTTGTTCTAATTTATATGATTATTTAAATATAAGCTTGTACATTTTTTGTGGTTAGTACTCGAATTATTACTGCTGCGATTATTACTACTGTTGTAATTAAAATGTACCTATTACACAACATAGCTGTATATTTTTGATTAGTTACAACCTTTTGATCATTATTAGTTAACTCAACAGAGTTCATAATTTTAAGTCTTATTATTACTGAATTGTATATTAAATTTTGTGCATGCGTGAGAGCTGTACGTGGTTCTACCATATAGCTTAAATAAACTGATTATTATATTCTATTCTATTCTATTCTCCCTCATCATGGGTATATAATAATATGGAAAGTGAAAACAAGCCTAGGCCCAGCCTGACCTTCTATACATAAAGGAACGTGTTCCTATATTCTCTAATAATACTATCGTAGAGTATAGCTTTCCCTCTACAACTTCCGTCTTTAACATTTTGGATCCAATTATTTATCTCTGAGTTCTAGAAGCTTCAACGCAAGTACTTTTTCACGTATTGTCCTGTAAAGTAAGCATTCCACTCCTGATTTTTTGAGAATGCCTGCGCCCTACGCAATTTAATGCACCAAGATAAAATCTTAACTTAGAACTTGTATATTATTTCAAGAGTATAAGTCATCCTGACCTTAATGGGCAAAAATATCCATTTTTAGGGGTTTTGAGGTTATGTCACGTCCTAAAACATTTTTTGCACTCACTAACATGCACTGTTATAACTTTCTATAGTTAATCATTATTATTTATTACTATTACAAAGTGTAACTTCCCCAAAGATGCCTATTTAACAAGCTAGGAAGCTGTTATTTTTTTTGAATTAGTGCAATAATAGATTGGTTTTTTCTTAATGTATAGACCTACGAAACTGCATTTTATTGATGATTTTATTATAGTGCTTGTACTCGAATCAATTAGAAGCGATAAGACCGAATTCTACTTAAAAATTTATTAATTACAATAGCGTCATAGCTTATTTTAATGGAATCGTTAGAAGAAATAGCAGTTTTCGTACCTGGTGGCGCATGTCGCCAGGGCAAGCACCAGGCCTGAGGGGCTCCTTGTGCTTGCCCTGGATGGATGTGCACCCGGTGAGAACCCTATTTTTCCTACTGAGGGCACACCCAACCCTCAAAGTAGCCCAAGATAGGAAAAAAAATGTTCCTAGTTTCTAAACTTATGCTGTATCACGACACTTATTTTACCGAAACCTTAATTTAATGTACGTATTTTCACATTTTATATTTTGTATGAGGTTTAAAAAAAACTTATTGGAATTCATAATACTTATTTTTAAAAAATGTGTTTTGTTATTGATGTATTCTCACAACAATTTTACAATAAAGATGTACTTCGTGTCAAATTTTAAATGATTTAAGTACATACTACATACAGTATATAACAATTTATATGTATGGTAAACTATTAATTACATTCTATTAGAGTGTACTTTATGAGCATACTGAAATAATTCCTAGTTAGGTAATACGACTTGACAAAATACATAATTTTAGCGATTGTTGCCACCTTTTTTTTACGTTCCTGAAAGCTACGTGATTGTGATTGTCTTTTGTGTGATATTTTCTAATCACGTTTAAGACGCCAACAGTAATCTGCTAGCATGGCCACATTCCATTCGCCTTGGTATCTACGTTCCATTTTTTTGATGTCTTGGTGAAAATGCTCGTCATATTCCTCGCTGTAATCTCCAAGATTATCAGGAAAAAAGTCGAAAAGTGATTTTAAGAAATAAATTTTTATGCTCATATTACACCCGAGTACGTCGAAGTTTTTCAACATTTTGTCAACTAATGATTTATAGTTTTTATCTTTGGTGTTACCTAAGAAGCCCTTAATTACGTCTTAGCCATGCTCCTTTTTTAACTGCAGTTATCTAATGAGTAAACTGAGCATCTTTTATAAGCATTCGTCTCTGAGGACCATTAAAAATGCCTTTTTTTGTTTTGGCATTTGTCACTGCTGGAAACTTTTCTGCTATATATGTTAAATAGTCCCTTTCTATATTTAATGCTTTTACGAACTGCTTCATTAATCCTAACTTTATATGTAATGGAGGTAGCAAAATATTACTAGTTTGTACTAATGGCGATTCAACTACATTTTTCTCTCCAAGTTTAAACGACTTTTGTATGGGCATCTCTTTCTTGACTAGTGTTTCTCTCGTTCCCGACAATCCCACTCACATAAAAAAAAACAATATATTTTAGGAAAGCAGCTTGTTGTCTGAGTAAAATTGATATAATTTTTAGGTCCTCATAAACTTTTTATTAATAATCTTGGTATTTAAGACAGAGTAGAAGTAACTCTAGGTTGGGATGGATTTTTATTGGAAATGTAGAATGAGAAACTGGCATAGATAAATATAGATTGCCGTTGTATAAAAGTACAGCTTTCAAGCTGTTTTTGCTGGAGTCTATTAAAAGTCTCCAACCATTACAATTATATGGTTTATTGAACTATTAAACTAAATCTTGTATATCATGACAGAAAACAAGATCACTTTCTTCTTCAAACAATCCAACGAATTCGACTTTACAATGTCTATACCAACTAAATTTGTTATCTGGGCATAACATATTTCTTTTATGTTTCATATTCGATGAATCAAGGTCTTATACGAGATCATTGAGTGATATTTGGTCGAAAAAATTAGGGAGACTACATTTTTTATTTATAAAGTTCTCTAATTCTAGTTCATTATCAGAAATTATTTCATTAACAATGATATTTTGAGTACCCGGATGTTTAAGTTATTAATCAACTGGTAATGAGTCCATCGAAATCACACGAATTGCTGGGGTAATATTCTCAACTTGAAGTTTTAATATTGAATGTTTATTCTTTGCATTTAAGCCTGAAACTTTGCATAAACAAAAGTAACACTCATCATGACTGGAAGGTTCTCACCAGTGAGTTGGAGAAATGTACCAAATCTTTGTTAGTTTTCTATTGCACCATAACCTCAATGATTCTCGACAAGTTGTACATACTGTATCTGGGACCCATGAACAGATTACACTAGGAATAGAAATCTTCAAGTAACGTAAGGAAGCTATTTTAACAAAATCGTTTATGTTTTGTCTTTGCCTCGTTATTACATATTGTCCACGAATATAACAAAATCAATCAGGATCGTTGGTACACCATTGATGAGACATTGTTTTGTAACATTGACAAAAGTTGTTGACATTTATTCAAAACAATTACTTAATGAAAATAGCTCCAATGTAGAAAATTCCTAAAATTTAATTGGCTTTCTTACGAATTCCAATCCAATACAAACATACTCACGGATCATAAGAAATTAGTTCAGAATATAGATATACATATTGTTTAATAGAACTTACTTAATTTTGTTGCAAGTGATGCTTTACTAACTAGTTATTGCACAAGCAGAATAAACCTTATGATTGACGTATTATTGATATACTACATAAACTTTATGATGTTTCATTTCTAGATAATATCAAATCATATTTGGCACTACACTTAATACCCGCAAATTTTTCAAGTGTTACAAGGGACGTCATTTTTTAGTCACAATGCTCGAAAACTAATGATAACATTGGTAAATTGATAAACCGAAATACTATAATACTGAAATAATGTTTTATATTTGGTCTTGCGCAAAAAGTAATGCAGCAACAATATTATCACTTACACACTTTCGTCACTTGTACATTAATAACATCTGGAAAATATTTCATACGCAAGTACTATTTCATACACAAACTATAGTAATGTACAAATATAAAAAAAACAGTTCACATTTGAACATTTAATTACTACTTTTACGGATAAGTGAATTCAGTTTTAAAATAAATTTGCAACACACTGTAGCACTTACTTGCATATTAAGCATATGCTACTTTTGTAATGTGGCATTGTATAAGATTCTACTAGCATGGTGGTAGTTTTGGTACGTAGTCATTAGTAAGAAAATTTCTTTTCTCTTTTAGTTTTTTATGCATATTAATATTACCTTAATAATATAAATGAAAGGATATTATACATTAAGTATAAGATAAAATAAATAAGAAAAAGTATTATGTGCTGATAACCATGGACCTGAACTGCCACCACGCTAATAACATCTTAACAGGTACCAAATTCCAAAATCGGCATACATTTGTAAAGCAGGTAAGTCCTACTATATCAAGTTTACATTCATCACCTTAAGTAGAACAAAAAGCCATATTAAAATCTTTTATGAATACGAATAAAAATTTTTCTTTAATTTTTCGAGGTCCAAAACGATTAAAGAATACGCCAAACTGTTTTCTTTTGAAGTTCTTTGAGATTCACTAGATACACCATAGGGGTTCTGGCACCCCTGAAGTACCCCCCTGAGGTGGTGGTGGGGGGAGAGGTGATCGTGGGGAGAGAGGCTGATCGGGCGGCTAGAGAGGTTCGAGCTATAGCATGACCGCGTCGCGGAGAGAGGCGGTGGGTGGGCGGGATTGAACCACTTGGCGGTGGGGGAGATTGAGCAATCGGGCGGTGAGGATTACTCGGGTGGTAACGTGGGGCTTTGTGAACCAGATGCTGGTAGCTGTGACGTTGGATGGTACCAAGAACTGCCTTCGTTTCTGGCTGCGAATCGACCTCTGACATCAGGGTGGTTCGAGAGGCTACTAAGAAGCTCAGCGTATAGTGAAAGGAAGATGATCAAGCTTAAACGAGTATTTCTTATCAGCGAAGTTGTTGGAGAGAAAATGTATACTCTTTCGTTAGAAAAAGCAGACGCTCGTTTAACTGACCAACGCTGGCTTACTCGATGCAGTATCCTACCACGGAATACAGTCAGCTTATGAATTGAAGTTTGAGTTTATTAGCATAGTTTGTGAATGGTTTGAATGATTAAAAAAAATTTTAATTCAACACTTATATTTGTCGTAGCTTCAAAAAATACAAACAATTTTGATAGCCGTTGCGAGGACTGATTATTGATTTTTTTTTTAATATATCATATCCATCTTCTTTTGGATGAGAGTAAATATTTTCAAAATAAGAATTTCCCTTGACTTTCGGTGGAGATGCCTCAACGTGCTCTTTTATGAGAGGTTTTCGGCTATTTTTATCCTCCTCCTCTTCCTTACTGATGCTCTCGTATTTTGGTATGCTAAAGTACGGACCCATATTTTTTTATGCTGACTGCTCAATTGTCACAGGATAACTGAAGCTAAACTTAGAGAATGTATACATGGAGGAAGCATTGTATGCTCCGACCGCGAGACGAGATGAGAGAGATAAAAGACAAATAGCAGTACAACCTTTCTCTCTCTTACACGCCTCTGATTGGTTGGCCCCCTTCCGTATATATAGGTATAGTTGTGTCCACGAGTGGCACAGAGCAGATATATAGCCAATACCTTACCTCCCCAAATCTCCGCAGCAGACGCAGCGACTCCTGCCAAATTATACCAATATTAGGGAAATATATGTAACCTAAGCTCTGATGAAAAAGAACTCATATATTACATCTGTTACTTGCTAGTCACCTTGTGACCGAGGCCGAGTAGGCTAAGTACCGTTCACAGAAAAGTAATTTTGATCGGCCTTGTTATCGAAACTTGGGAAAAATTTTTTTTTTTTCACAATACACATTTTGATCACAAATTAATGTGAATACATCATTGGTATAATTTGGCGGGAGTCGCTGAGTCTGCTGCGGAGATTTAGAGAGGTAGGGTATTGGCTATATATCTGCTCTGTTCCCCCACGACCGCCACTCGTGGACACGGCTATACCTCTATATACGGAAGAGGGCCAACCAATCAGAGGCAAGAGAGAGAAAGGTTGTACAGCTATTTGTCTTTTGTCACTCTCATCTCGTCTCGCTGTCGGAGCATACAATGCTTCCTCCATGTACATATTCTCTAAGAAGCTAAACGAAAATTTTCTTTTGCTTATAAGAAGGCACTAATTTTTTTGTACTTCACACAGTCATCGTTTATGACGTCAATATTATTATCATTTTCAGCTTCACTATTAGTATGAGCAGTATTAGGTCCATCAACGATATCCCAAATGTGAGGCATTTTAAAAACTTTTTTTATAACTATTAAGTACGTCTATAAAACATCCCGTGTTTGGTTCAATGTCGCTTTTCACCAAAGAGCACATAAATAATTTAATGGGATGAGCTTTACTAAGTGCGAAAAATTGCTTTCTACGTAGACGTTTAAGTGCCTCATGAGTAGCTCACATCAACGTCTTTGTTAAATATCCCATATTAAGAATGTGACGAGATGGCATCATATACTGTTAAGTATTTATCACAGCACACTCCATGGTAGATTCTAAATACGCAGCTGTATTATATTCATAGACGTAAACTTGGTTAGCATTTTTTGCTACAGCGTACAAGTGCTGCTATAATTTTCTAATGGAACAATCATCCTCGAACCAGCACAGTCAAGGGTTTAAATAAATTATATTAATANGAGGCGAACTTGTCGTGCGAGAGAGACTGATAACGAACACGCTAATAAACGCGTTAGAGGGAGCAAAGGGAGCCCACTACTATAAAGTCATTTTCAATATCTACAAACTCAATAGTGAGTGTGGCCCTCCCTCTTCTCCTTCTACTTTCTGGATAACTTATAATTATTTAAAATGGAACTTTGACGATCTCGTATCCCCGTGGTACATTAGAGAAAAATTTGTAATTGGTGTTAACTTTTTTCCGTTTAAAAAGGCTCCACTAGTAATATTACACTCAACTCTCAATGTATTAACCTTCAGAATAGCAACCGATAAATCTCAGGGGTAAGTACTGGTTATTATTACCTTCATCAATATTTGGAATTAAATCGAAAGTTAGGAGTTCTACTATACCAATAACGTAGTTATGTGCTGGTGACAATTCGATAGGTGAAAAATATTGTGCTTCGAGAATAGATGATGTTACTGATAAAGTTATTGTCAATGATTCTTCCATGACAGTTCGTCAATGACTAATGTTACTTAAATATTGAAATACATTTATATAGGCTGATAATGGAGTTTCTTACAAAGAAAGCTTAAGCAAAGATGACCGCAGTTGTGTGTACCAAAATCTTGGAACCTTTTATAATTATATTCTACATAATTAACACCAAGACATAGCATCAGATCAATCGGTGGCTGCAGATCACCAAAACTGTTGAAATATTATAGTTTCATATTTCAGCATACAGATATCACGAGCTCCAAGAACCGAATATTTTACTTCCTGTGATAAATTTTAACAAACTGATAAGCAAGATTAGAAAATATAATGAATGAGCTTGAAAGAATTTAAGTATACTATTAACAGAATCATGTGTCAGTCTCAGCTGAGTTAGCATACAGCAAACATAAGCTTTGTGGAACATAATACTAAGCTTCCTATCGTGATCTCAACAAAATAATAAAAAAGATCAGAAAATACGATGACAGTTAAGTTTAAAAATGTAAAGCCAAACGATTTACAGTATCATGTTTTAGTCTCAATTTAGTTAGCATACCATAAACATGAGTTTTGTAGAACAGAATACAAAACTTCCTGTCGTGAATTTCGATGAAATCGTTAAGCAAGATAAGAAAATCAAACTCCATGGTAGTTTGCTACCCGATACGATAAGAGCTGTTCTTTGTACTCCGTTCAACTGTGGAAAAACAAACAATTTGTTAACTTTAATTACTTACTCCAAACGGATTGAGATTTGAGAATGTCTATCTATACTTAAAGTCACTGAATCAGCCAAAGTATTAGTTTCTAGAACAACTGTTGAAGCCCATACATGGTGTCAAGTATTTTTCATTTAGCGATCATGAATCAGTCATGAGCCTAACATCTGGGCTTAACATACAATTGGATGACGTTTACTGGGATGACCCTGACGAACTGCTCAATCGGCTAAGATTACTAGTGGCAAAAAAATCAACCGGTAATCCCGATTACACTAATAAAATAAATTCAATTGTTAAGGAGCTTGGTCAAGCTAATATTATAAATTGGGCTACGTTATTAATTTTATTTCGGTGTCAAAATGAGCATCAACGTATTCGGACGTGGATCAGCTAAGTCGGAAGGTGGTAGTCATGGTCCTTGAGGAATCGAATATAAGCTCACTACAGATAGTCAATTTGACTTCGAAAATAAAAGATTGTGCAAAGTTGCACCAGCCATTTAATATTACGAGGCTGTAAATCTTACTACTTTACAGAAAGAAAAAAGTTACATTTTGGATGAACAGGAGAGAATAAATTTACTATTAAACAATTTAAGTGATGCATTTTCAGAAACAATAGTAAATTTGTGGAGTTAAATTAATAAAGTTAAAGAGATTGTAGTACGCATAGCTAATATAACTCCTAAAGATATTTAGGAGAGATGGAAGCAGTAGTGGAAGAGATTTATAAACCTGCGAGACACAAATATCTCCACCAAAAGTTTGATGTTTTGGGCTTGGATGAAACATGGCCAGCTGATCTTGTGGTGATGATACCTTTGCTCGTGAGAATAAAGGTTATAGATATTTGCTTACAGTTATAGATATATTCTCTTAGAATGCATGGGCTGTACCCGTAAAGAATAAAACCGGTCAAGATGTGACTACAGCTATAAAGTCGATATTAACAGAGGGAAGAGTACCAAGTTATACTTGTAGCTGCTAACTACAGCTCTGACTAAACTCTGCTGGTTGATGCTGCTTAAGATATAGGTTTTCTCCCACTACTAGAGAAATCTCTCCCTCTACATTGGCTGCTTTTTCATTGGTTGCTGGTCTGCTATGATTTTCCACATGATCTTAGGCTCTTTGTTCTTCTATTATTTTAATTTTGTAATGGCCCCAAGGCAGCGTATCTGTAGTGGTTGATAAAAGGTATTGTTTATTATCTCGGGAACTAAGAGCAATTTTATTTTGCCTCTCAGTGTAGAGCTTATGATGACGTGATCTGATATTAATTTGCTCTCGATTGATGTTTATGATTTGTTCACGTAAGCATTTAGTGTAGTCACTGATATCGATAGTTGCTTTTACGAAGTAACTTTCAACACCCTTCGCTTTCTTAATCACATTTTCATTTTTAACAAGAATGCTATACATCTTACTTTTAAGCCCAACAAATTTCAGTATAATATTGCCATTGTACTAGTCTTTCATGAGCCCAACGATTTTCTTATTTTTTAACGGCATCATAAGCTTATTATTTTCTAAATAATCTGATGTGTCAAATTCATAACCCTCAGATTTCATCATTTTATAAATATCATTTTTCGTTATCTCATTTATCAGACAGTCTGTATCAGTGTATAAGAGCTTACAATCATTTTTGAGTTTAGTAAGCATATAATCGTAGTGAAAGCGATTTACAAGTGTCTTAGATTAGTCTCATAGACTAAGCCCAATGTATATTAGCTTTTTCATTATCACTCCTCTAGGTTGCAGCTGTATAGCTACAAAATTCTTATAAAAAAATTATCACAGCTGTGAAAATTTGGCTTTGCGTTGTATGCTGCGGCACCATAGCGTCCATTCTAATGATTAAGAAGTTTGACATCGATACGCTTATTCTCGTTTTCTATCAATTTTTCGAAAATAGCATTATTGAATAGTTTGAAAAGCATTCTTTTAAACTTATTCTTAGTCTTTTTTCTCTCATTGCTATTGAGATCAATATGTTTTTTGAGCCTTTTACTTTGCCAGAATTTTGAAGCTCGATAAATTTTTGTCAGTCGTAATCCATGATTTATTGCTTGCTTTAGGGCTTCGGGATACAGTACATATTTATGCTTGTTATTTAGCTTGCAATGTGTTCGGAGCAAAATGGTAAATCTTTATGAAAATCGTGGAGCTCCTCTGGATACTCCAAATCCACTTCTAAAATATATCCGTAAGTACTTTCATATATAAAAATCATCTATAAGTACTTTCATATATAAAAATCATCTATAAAAATCATGAGGCTGCTGACCAATTTTCTCGGGCCACTGACATGCACCATGATGAAGTTTTTGAGTCATTGCTCAACCATACAAATTATTTAAATCAAAATATGCTATACATCTTTTAGTTTCCTCTTTTTAATAATTTTCCATGTAGTGATTATTAGCTTATGCAAATCTGTTACAGCACTGGCTTATTCCACCTCGTATACCTTTCTCAATGAACATCAACATATTTATATCAGTAATGAGTGCTAGTGAAATCTAAAAAAAATTCTTGATTAATAAATAATTTAAAATNATACAATAGCAGCCCTCCCGTCTCGGCTTTGCCCGAGACTCACTAAACAGAACACTGAAATTTGTTGACATGTAATGTGATGCGTTGGTCACTTGCAAGTGACGCGTATTGGAGGCGAACTTGTCGTGCGAAAGAGACAAATAACGAACACGCTAATAAACGCGTTAGAGGGAGCAGAGGGAGCCCACTACTATAAAGTCATTTTCCACATCTACAAACTCAATAGTGAGTGTGGCCCTCCCTCTTCTCCTTCTACTTTCTGGTGCTCGGGAACATTCGAGACGCCAAGCGCTTTTCACTTCCGAGCGGAGAGTCGAAGCGAGCGGACACTGTACCTGCGCTGAGCACAACAGCTTTCTCCTCGAAGTCAACGGTTTGATTTTTTTCGTCTCGACCACCAACGAGACGCCGTCTTGGGCTTCTTCCGTCAAACTACATTGTTACGGTTTAGCTACAAAGGGGGCTATTCCTAAACACCTATTGTCAACACTTCTCGCTCTTTCGCACGACGTCTCATTTGGTAAGCCGTCGTTATAATTTTCTTCACGAATTAAATTCAATTTAATCATCGCGAGTTATACATTGTAATCGCTCCGCACATTTCTTCGCAAGTGATAACCTTGAACTACCCTTGTAAATATTTAGTTTTGGTTGACTCTTTGAATAAATCTTTATTTTTCAATAAAAATTCCTTTGTTGCTTTGTTGTTTATTTAACCAATGTCGACGGGCTCTGGAAACTAGCCCTGTGAAAATTTATGACTTACGGCTCAATATAATTGCTGCACGATTAACTTCATTTACGCTCGGTAACGAGATCAACGTGAGCTGGTGACCTCGTCACAGCCCTTACAATTTTACAGCTTCCACTGCGCACAAAGGCTACCATGCTCTAGCATCAACAAAGCATCGAGGCATCACAAAAGTTTTCCGTACATATTAAGCATGTGCATAATCTTCACTACTTATATGAGCATCATATATGTTACTGTAAAAATCATATTTACATGGGAGCGACGTTTCTTCGAGTTTTTCGAATAATGCTACATAATCGTATGGAAATACACCCTTACTCTTTAGCATACTAATTTGGTCGAAAGAGTATTCATCGTCTTGACTGAAAACTTTTTCTACAGTGTCATAGTGCTCTAAGTAAGATCCTAACTCATCAAGCGACGATGGCAAAAATTTATATGAGTTAATGAAGCGTAAGTTTTTACTTGTCCCTTTAACGTATTTCGTGAAAGAATAGTAGTTTTCCTACGAGTTTGAAAAGTCTCTATTTGCGAACCGAGAGGTTTGCGGCCCGAGCCGAAGGCGAGGGACGTAACGAGGTTCGTAAAGGAGACTTTTCGAACGAGTTCCGGAAAACTGCTTTTTCGCCCGAGGAAGTACCAGCCTCCCAAAACCACCCGAGGGCGGAAAATATATTTTTTTTTCGTTTGAGGTATAACTTGTACTCTTCCGGAAAATCTAGTTACAAGTTTTTGTATAAATAAGTGAGCATCATAATTGCTAAGATTATGGAAAACTATTGGTACTGCTCGTGAGTCTTGATATTTGAGATTACATACATTGTGAGCTGGGCCTCGATATCTGCATAAAAAAGCGAATATTAGAAAAAGAAAAATTTTCTTAATTAAAAAAGAATAAATGTAATACTTACTCTCCAGTAAAATGACAATGGTCATGAAGTTTTTTATCATTTTAAATAGACTTTTCACATATGTGACATATATCAGCATTGAAAAAATTAAGGTCCTCTTCTTCACGTAATAATTTCATTGGCACTGAATTGTTGTATATGCTCTGTAAATCTAAGGCAAGATTTCACATTCCTGTCACAAACTAAGGAGCTGGATTTTCATTACTTTAAGTTTTTTTTCTGTAGCAAACGTATCGTGATTTCGCGTTATCAAAACTACACTTTACATAATATCCACCTCTTAATGCTTAATGGTGTTGTATTGAATGCTCACAATTATGCATAGGTTTTAATAAGCACTCAAAGTGTGCATACACTATGAATGGTATACGATTTTTATTTATACGATTTTCAAATTTTAAAATTTTGTCATCATATCTCGGCAAGCTTATTTTACACTTACATACTGTAACGCACTCCACTGTATATGTTTTAACTATTTATCATTTGTGAAGTAATGAAGGCAACGGTCACAAATATATATTTCATTTTTATATCTTGTTAAAGAACTTATTACCAGCATAAATAAATTTTTAATCCATACGTAGTCGTATTTAATATCATTATCAGCACTATTTTCACCAACTTGGCTTTTTTCTAAATACTCCTCTCCATCTTCTTCTACCTTATCTTCATACAATTCTTCAGCATTAAAAAAAAATTACCATGTTCCTCGCTAATATTTTTATTCTTTTTTTGATTTTCTTTTACTATGCATGTCAATATTATAATTTTTTACAAGCAGCAAGTTAATACGGTTCTCCCTTTTTTTTATGCCACATAAAGAAGAGAAGTTTTATAGCTTTTATTCCTTTTCCCCAAAAAGTATACGTTAATAGATACATCATTCTCTTTTGTAATTTTGTAACTTGCTTAGGCTGCACTGGAAAAGGGATCCCCTCGAAGTTGTAAATTTTTCCGTATTGTGTATAATTTGACAGTTGTGCATTTTTATTCACTGGATATAAAGCTGACAAAATGGACCATTTGAAGCATTGCTGATCTGCATTCTGCACATTCACGCAAGCTTTTTTTTCTCAATAGTACGAGGAGGTTATATGTAAGAACTACCACCCATTGCATTGTGCTTATTTACATTTATTACTAAATTTAAAATTAAGCGTATAGTCCATCCAAAATCGCGCTTCTGAAATTTTTCTAGGTGTGTAGATAACTGCTTTTTGACATTTGTTTCAAACCCATTCGTGTAGGTCTGTCGTACGAAAAAAAACATTCTGTTTTAGTGTTAAAATATCAAACTTTGACAGTCTCTGTGTCATTTTTTACCATGAAAAACTGCTGCTAATACTGTATTAATTTTTAAAGCATTTTGCTCGTCGAGAATTTCTCGCACTTTTTAAATGAATGTTTTTTCCGCAGACTTAAGGAATTTTACAATATCTCAGTGCCTACTATTTGTTATAACAACCGTTCTTTGGCAATTTTTAAAAGCACTAGCAAGATCTTTCCATCTCATAGACTCATCATTATCTTGTGTGTCTAATTTTTCATCGAGTTCTGACCTTCACACTTCTAGCATTTTATAAAATGCTGCCAAAAGCGATAATAAAAGACACTCAATATTTAACAACCATTCTTTCACTGGTGATGATAATTTTGCAGACAGCTTATAGTCGTGAATACTTTGAAGCACTATTCCACTATTATCAATAAAATCTCGTATCTCAGTTATATTATTACAATGCAACAAGCGTTAGTATTCTATTAGCGCTGTTTCACAGAAAATCACGTAACGCTCCACGGCGTCGGCATTAGCAAAATTCTCATGGAGTTGCTTTATGATGCTTACAGCTTGCTTTAAAGCACGTAAATGTATGGCACACTGCTTAAGCTTTTCATATATTCTGATTTGCCTCTGCGAAAGCGATACTAGTGATAACTAGGGGTGACTAGCAGTTGTATATAAAGAGATCACATATCGATAGAAAGGTTAGTCCATCAATAATCATCACAACGTTAAGACAACAGAATACATGATCGATGTTCAAAGCTTTAAAACCATGCACAACCAATTCATTTTTAAAGAGATCGCTATTATACCTTTACAAGAAAATGCTACACCGTCAGTTTTTGTCTTTAAGCCTCCATATTTATGGGCGCAGCTCTTGCCTTAGAACAAATATGAAAATCATTGGTTAGAGTTTAATTATCATTGTCTTTCTTGGAGCTCGGGTAAAGTTTCCTACGAAGATCTAGCTACAACCTTCCGAACCATTATTAAAGAAGATGATGATATTTACGTACAAGGTCTTAAAAAAATTTAATAGTTGCACTATGTGCTATTAAATAGGTACATTACTCAAAGTATAATTTATATGCTTTACCAAATATTTGAGTAATCATCCGTCACTGCTAATGCATACATGTAGATAAAAAACAATAGCTACATTCGTTAGTAAGGTACTGCATCAAAAATAAGCGAGCAAGCGTTGAGCAATTGAAACGGATACGCGATCTGCTTTGGTAATAGAATAGTATGCATGTTCTCTCTCACATCTCGCATCACTCAATACGCCCGCTCTCGAGAAAAAATATTACACTGGTATATTATACACCTGAATAAGAAGCAAAAAACCATCGGTTACGGCTAACGTATCCATGTTGATAAAAAAGAATAGCTCCATAGCTACTGTGTCGAGCGAGCCAACGTTGGTCAGGTGAAAGGGCGACCGCTTTTCCCATTGAAAGAGTATACATTTTCTCTCCAACAACTCGATACGCCCGCTCTCCATAAGAAAAGATTTCGCTGAGACGCCTCAGATAATGAGCAGAAGAAAAAAATCGATTCGCAGCCAGAAACGTAGGCAGTCCTCGGTACTATCCAACGTCATAGCTAGTACCATCCAGATTGTAAGACCCTACGTTACCACCCGAATAATCCTCACCACCCTCCGTCTCATCGGTACCATCTAACGACACAGCTACCAGCATCCAGTTCACAAGGCCCCACGTTACCGCCCGAGTAATTCTCACCATCCGATTGCTCTATCACCCCCACCGCCAAGTGGCGCAATCCCGCCCCATCCACAGCCTCTCTCCGCAACCCGGTCGTGCTATAGCTCGATCCTCTCCGGCCGCTCAATCAGCCTCTTCCCCACGACCACCTCTCCTCCACCCTCTCCTCAATTCTGAATTTTAGGAAGAACTCCGATGTCAAAAGAAGCGTATTAAATGAGCTTTAGTTTGCAGCCATACAATATTTATTTCGGCTTATAAAATTCTGGACACAACTTTTATCCAGTTGACAGTTCAGTACATGAAAAGGGACTTTAGTTGAAACTCTCATAACTCAGAGATAAATAATTGTATTCGGAATATTGATGACGTATATCTTGAAGAAAGGGTTATACTAGACGATAATATTATTCAAAAAAAAAAACAAAAATTCAAGATACGGTATAACCTCAAAAACACGTAAAAATAGATTATTTTGAACAAAAACCTCGAAGTGATAGGCCAATTCTGATGAAGAATTCGGTTTTAGCGCACCAAGTGGGATACAGGTGTTCACATGCAACCTTAAAAAAAAAAGTTTATTTTTTGAAGGTCTGTCATAATCAAAAATTTGACAACAACTTATAGTAAACAACCTACAATACCCATCATTTTAGATTTGTGTAGTAACAAGGACATCTGTTAACTCCTACATTTACCATCTCATGTTAAGACATTCCCCTGATAACTAGTTTTTATACTTGAATTTAAAGTCTTGTTATTAGTTTGTATACCTAAGTTTGAAATTTTTACATAGTCAGCTGCTATGTTGGATTTGTTATTTTGGATTTTGCAAATGCGATCATAGATTTGTTATCAGTCACAACAAAAATTTCTGATAACTAGTTTTTATACCTAAACTTGAAATTTTCATATTGTTGTCTGTCATGTTGGATCCACTATTTTTAATTTTTTAAATTTGTTCATAGATTTGTTATTGGTGACAAAAATTAATAATGCTATTGTATTTTAACATTTGCTGATATCAACTGTTATCTAAAATGATAAATTTTGAGAACTCTTAAGGCTAGCTTGGGCTGTAATCATCTGAATAGAGTGATGGCTTCAATGGATGTATCAATTTTACATTGTAACAAATACAAGTTGCATTAAAAAAAAATAGATACCACAGCAGAGAACATATCTTGGAATAGCTGCAAGCAACTTTTTTAAAACGAGAACTAACAATTAAAAATATACAAAGAGCGGCGTTGGCTCAGTGGTAAGCGTGCTTGTTACTGATACAACACAGTTTAAGGGGTCGTGAGATCGATTCCCGGTAAATGCAGATTTTTTCAAAAATATATTATATATTATTTATGACTTTAAAATTTACTCTTGTAAATTTCATGAGTGGTCTATAAAAGAGATGAACAGCAATAGTATTGTGATATACACATACAGAAATAAAAAGAAAACTTTTAATTTTCAACCCATTTTTGTCGTATTTAATACAAGATTGAAAGAGGATGTATTGTTACCTTATCATAATTCTAATAAATACCTCGAATACCTTGAACAGAATTATAAATTATAAAGTCATAATTTTTAGAAAAATCACATATTACAATGCACTAATTTTTTATTGACTTTTTTTTCCATTACAAAATTATTTTTATTTATTGACTAAAAAGAAATGTAGCAGTTATTTACGCAAATCAAATCAAATCTTCTCTAATGGGCAAGTGACGTAGGTCTACATACACCCTGAATATACAGGATTGCCACCTATAAAAAATTATTCTAACCGATGATGTCTCCGGCTGAATACCAGGAGACTTATCTAGCCAAAGCACAACCTGCTCCCACACGTGACAGTTGTGTGGCCGTTCCACCATCCCACCTGGTGCCGTCAGAGAATTTTGGCTACAAATTTAAGCCATGAAAGACAGCCCTGAGGAGCACCTGCAGCCACAATGGCGTCCTTACTAGTGGGCATGTCCCTAACGACATACCCATATTTTCCCGACTAATGATGAGCGGTTGATTATCCGAGGAACGACCCGAAGACAAGATATTCTTTGATCAGTGGCGTACCTCCCTCTTTCACAGTCTCCGTACACAGAGACTTCAAGGGTAAGAGTCAAGCTACCCACAGCTAGCTTTTCATCATCAAGAATAACAATAAGGAATAGATGGAAGTTTCACCACTGGCCCTTTTCAGGGCCATTATAAGTATTTACGTTCCTTACTTAACCATTGATCTCATCGGTTCTTTCAAAGGCCACCTAAGTTTAAACTACCTTGCTAACAAATACATTTTTACTACCATTTCTGAAAGCGATTCGTCGGCTAAAAAATTATTTTAACTAAAAACGGCCACTACTAAACCAAGTCAGTCATTCACTGACAGTCGTCACGAGCGGAGTTGCTCTTCGCAAAGCTGGGAACCCCAGTGACCGACGACCCTACATTACATTACTCTTCATATAAGCATTCAATCAGGAATTACCAATACTCTCCGTGGTCTGCGCTGGGTAAACCTAACAGCTATAAAGCGAAAAAAAAGGGAGTTCGGTTGTGGATGTGAGAGAGAGCGGACGTGTCGAGCGAGCGCTCCGGAGAATAGAATATGAAGAAGGTATTAAAGCAAAAATAAAAGAAAATAAAATGACCAATAAGTGGAGAAAGTGGAGAAGTAGCAGAGGAGGAAGTGTAAAGCCAACAAATATAAGAAATTGTAAGGATGAAGTGAGATTAGTGAGGTTGTGTCAGTGAAAAGGAAACGGTACACGTGAAAGATAAAGAGTAGCGAGTAAAGAAGAAGGCAGATCGTAAAAGAAGGTGATAGTGAGCAGAATAACGAGTGACAAGAAGACAGGAAAACAGTGTTAAAGTAGTGGTGGTGAGTTGTGAAAAAGTAAAAAAGTGCAGTGAAGTGCGAGAGAAAAGTAAGGTTAGTAAAGTGTAGAAAAGAGGAAGCGGCAACTTGAGAAAGAGGTCGATAAAAAGGAGCAAGCTGAGAGGTAGATAAGGAAGGTCTCTGGCCAAAAAATAGCGGTGAACAAAAAAGAAGAGAGGTTAACAAAATTAGGGGTCAATAAGGAAGATTATTGGAAAACCAACACTAGATAAAAGGATAGATTACTGCATGTATCGATAAGGAAGATTCCTACGTTATCGAGTAATGTCGTCAAGTAGGTTTCCCGATGGATCGACGTGGAAAAGTCAGTATAGAAGAAACCTGTGGTATCGACAAGAACCTGAAAATGACTGGGAAAGTGACGGGTGTAAACGTAAACACATGAAGCAATGCAAATGTTAAACCAAAGGAGCAGTCTTTGCTAAACTTGACAAAAGAAAGTCAAGAGTATAAAGATTTAAACGATAAGTTGAGTAGATTGGAATATAAGTTTGACAGTATGATAAGTATTCTAGAAAGGAGAGAAGAAGATTAGAAAGAGGAAAAACATATGTGGATAAAAGAGAGACAGCAGTGGACAAAAGAAAAGAAGGTAATAGAAAAAAGAATAAGCAAGTTGGGATGGGAAAGAGAAAAAGATGAGAGAGAAAAGAGGAGACCGAACGTTGTGATCAAAGGAGCAAATATTGAAAGAAAGAATCTGTAGAAAAATGTGGAAGAATTCATTGAACAAAAGATCAAAGTGAAATTGAAGGTAGAGAAAGCTAAAGAAATAAGTGTGAACGCTGGGCAAAATGTGCGGAAGAAATTTGTTGTAAGGGTGCTAAACAAAGAAATGAAAGAAGAAGTAATGAGGAATAAAAAATATATGGAGAGAAGAGTTTACATAGATAGCGATTTAACAGAGGAAAAAAGAGAGATTCAAAGAACTGTTTTAAACAAGTCAAAAGAGCGGAGGAGTAAAGGAAAGAATACAAAAATTGGTTTTATGAAGATAATGGTCGACGGTAAGTGATTCACGTATGATGAACGGAAAGAAGAGTTAACTGAAGAACGAAGCAGGAGGCAAGAATGAATAAAATGAGAGGATAGAGAGGAGGAGGGAGTGAGAAGAAGGAATGTCAGTATTTGTGCGTGGAATGTTGCGGGAGTGTTAAATAAGGACAGTGAAGTGTGGAAGTACTTGAATGGTTTTGATATAATGGTGTTAGTAGAAACGTGATTAGAACAGGACAAGTGAACTAGTGTAGAAAGTGAGTTGTCAAAAAGTTTTGAGTGGAAGTGTATAGCAGTGACAAGAGAGCATAAAAAAGGTAGAGCAAAAGGAGGAATAATATTAGAAATAAGTAAAAAGATGGAAAGCATAAATTACGAAATATGGAGCGATAATATAATAATACAGAAGATAAAATACAGAAATCAGGAGTGGAAAATCACATGAGTATACAGTCAAAACGTAGAAGGGGCGATGGGAATTATAAAAGAGAAAGTAAAAACGAAGGAAAGAGGAAGTGTACTAATACTGGGAGATCGAAATGCCAGAACCGGGAGAGAAGGAGGATGGATTAATGAAATGGATGACGACAAGGAAATAAAGGTAAGAAAGTCAAAAGACGAGAAGATAAATGAAGAAGGGAGAAGACTAATAAAAAAAATAACAATAAAAGGATGGTGCATAATAAATGGGCAAAAAGAAGAAAAAGGAGAATTCACATACGTTGGCAGCAGATGGGAATCTGTAATAGATTGTGCAATGGGGAATCAAGAAGCCTTAGATCAGGTAAAAGAAATTAAGATAGGACAAAGAACGGAATCAGATCATATGCCGTTGGAGGTGTATTGAGGAAAGGAAGTAGAAGTAGGAATTATAGAAAAAGAAGAGAGAATAACAGCAAGGAGGGATTCAACTTAAGAATTGATAGGTCAGTATGGAGAAGGATGTAAGGACTGGAAGTGAAAAGAAGAAGAGGTGGAAGGAAGATAGAAGGAATTGAAAGAAAGAATAAAGAGTGCGGTAACTAAGGTAGAAAAACAGTTTAAAGTGTGGAAATTGGAATAAAAAATGGTACGATAAAGAATGGAAGGAGAAAAAGAGAGATTTAAAAAGAATAATGAAAATGTTGAGAAAGAAGAAAATAGAAAGAAGTTATTATATGGATAAAAAAAGAGAGGTCAGAAACTGGTGGGAAGCAAAAAGGAAAAGGTTTAAAAGATTAGAAGAAGAAAAGATAAAAAACACAACATCGGAAGGTGAAGTGTGGAAGTACATAAATAGGTTCAGACGGAAAACGGAATGAAATAGATAAAAAGATTACAGTAAAAGAGTGGAGAAGATATTTTATGGAAAAGTTAGATAGAAAGGATGAAGAAGAAATCAGGAGAGAAGATACAAGAAAAGAAGAAGGAAGGAAAAATATAGAGGATCAGGAAGAGTTAAGCAAGGAAGAATTCGAGAAACAGATTGCAAGGTTAAAAATAGGAAAAGCACCGGGAGAAGATAAACTAGAAAACGAAGTATGGAAGTACATGCCTAAAAAAGTAAACGCAGCCCTTTGGAAATTAGTTAAGAAAATATGGGAAGAAGGAAAATTACCAGAGCAATGGAAACGAGGTGTGATATGCCTGATTCACAAAAAAGGAGATAAAGATCAGTTAGAAAATTATAGAGGAGTTACATTAACGTGCACACCATACAAAATTTTTGCAAGTTTGTTGAATGAGACGTTGAAGGAGAAAATTGAAGGTAAATTAGCAGAATGTCAGTTTGGATTTAGAGAAAAGAGAGGAGTAATAGAAGCGATATACACACTGTAATACATTGTTGATGAAAAATTAAGTGAAGCAAGAGGAAATATATTTGCCTGTTTCATAGACTTAAAGAAAACATTTAATAGAGTGGAAAGACAGGTTTTAAAGAAAAGATTATTATAGATAAATGTGAACGAAAAGCTAAGAAATAGGATTATGGATGTTCATAAAGAAACTAGGAATGTTATTAAAGTAGGTGAGGAGGGATCAAAAGAATTTTGGACAGAGAAAGGTGTGAGGCAAGGATGTCTACTGAGCCCAACGCTGTTTAATGTACATCTAGCAGACTTGGAGGAGGAATTAAAGAGAGGGCAAGTACGAGGATGCAGAGTTGGTAATGAAAAAATATGTAGTGTGTCTTACGCGGATGATATAGTATTAATAGCAGACAGAGAAGAAGAATTAAAAGAGATGCTAAAAAGATTTAAGAGGTACACCTGTCAAAAAAAAAAAAATGATCTTGAGTGAGAAAAAAACAAAAATATTAGTAATTATAAAAAGAAAGGGAAAAAATAGAAGATGGAAGTGGGGAAATGAGAAATTGGAAGAAGGAGATGAAATAAGGTATTTAGGATATATACTACAGAAAAATGAGAGTAATAATATACATATAGAAGAAAGGAAGAGGAAAGCAAAGATCGCCATAAAAAATGCATGGAGCGTAGGTGAAAGAATATTTAAGAATAGCTACCATAGAAGAAGGAAGTTATTTACAGCACTAGTGGAAAGTGAAGCGTTGTTTGGTGCGGAAGTATGGGGTTGGGAAGAAGAAGAAAGGCTAGAAAGTGTACAAAGAAGATATATCAAAGGGATGTTAGGGCTAGATAGCAATACACCAAATTATATAGTGGAGGAGAAGTGTAGATTAGAAAAAATGAGTACAGAGGTGCTTAGGAGAGCGTTAAAATTTGAAGGAAAAATTAGGGATTGAGACATAAAATTAGTTAAGGAATGTATAAGAGAAAAAGATAAGGACAAAGAAAGGTGGAAAATAGGAAAGGAATCGAAAAAAAGAGTGGGAATTTTACGTGAAGAAAATATAAAAGAAACAAGATTTATGAAAGGGGTGGAATTTAAAGAAGAAGTGAGAGAAAAAATATTAAAGAACAAGAAAAAAAAAGAAAAAGAAAAGAGAACGGAAAAGTTAAAGAATTTTCGGTACAACAAGGTATATAAAGATATAAGAGCAGAGGAAGAACCAGGATATTTGAAAAAGGATATGCCATTCAAGGATAGGAAACTAGTAGCAAGATTTAGGTGCGGAAATGAATTTAGGGGTAGAGCGTATTGGAAAGGAGAGGGGGACAAGAAGTGCAGATTATGCAAAGAAGAAGAAGAAGATTAAAGACACATACTAAAGAATTGTAGAGATACGGGAAATGAGGAAGAAATAGAGAAACTACTTAGCCATGATGCAAAAGAGATAGAGTCACTAAGACGTGTTATCCGGAAAAGAAAGTAAGCAGATAGTAAATAAAAGACAATAAGAATGAAGAAAGTTTATAGTAAAGGAGAAAAATGGATAAATTGCAAGACAAGGAAGAAGTGAAGAAAAAAGAGTGCAGTGAAGGAAGAATAAAGAAAGAAATTAAAAGGATACATTAAAGAAAGGAGATTAATTAGTTGAATTTTTCAAATTTTTGAATTTTCCTTTTTTTGAATTATTTTTAATAGTTGTTTTTTTGATTTTTGTTTTTGTACTTTTGAATTTTTGAAGGTTATAAATTGATCTTGTTTGTTTTTATAAATAATTNNNAAATAAGTGCAAATAGAAATAAAGATAATAGAAGATAATTTAAAAATTATTAAGTTATTAAATTATTATGTAAAAGATTGTAAATGTGTAACGAAGCCCTTCCAAATTCGAAAGGGGCGGAGTATGGAATAAATAAATAAAATAAATAAAAATGAAGCCGAAAAAAACTGGAGCCAACAGGACAGTCTCCAACAAGCAAGCATCACGATCCAATCTTCTCATCTTAGATCACTAAAACAACTGAGTCTGCTAAAAAAGGTTCTTTAGACACTCACGTCTTCGACGTTTTACCAGAAGACGTTGGGAAAGATCTCTAAAACTAGCTATAAAGCTTCGGACTTTAAAATTTTTCTCCCGATCAGTCTGGGGCTTGGATAGCGGGCTAGAGAAGATTACCCTGAGGTTTAGAGGCAGTCACAATCGCTATTAATTTCAGTCAACAAAGAGTTTACTTAAGAAGCTCACCGGTCTTTTTTAAGGCCATCGAACGTCGAACTACCTTGCTAACAAATATATTAGAACTTAACAAAGTTGACAGAAAACGGCCTTTAGGGGTCACAGAAGTCTTTAACATGCCAAAAGTCGCAAGAGGGTGAATTTTAAAAAAATTTCAAATGTATCTTATAAGACAAATTTCAGGCGTCAAGAAACTCACGCAGAAAATTTATCGAGATTGGAACAGCAGCGTCAAAGTCGACAAATAAAGAATCCATTACGTGAGAAATCAGATTTTCATTGTACCCTCACAGTAATTTCTGAAATCTTTTAGTTTTTAAATAAGTAGAAAATTTATTTTTATTTTTGTGGCGATAAAAAATTTAGAGATTAATCTCCAGGATTAGCTCTGGTAATAAAGTTACAAGATAAGAGAAACAAAAAATTTTTCAGTACATTTTTTTGGGAGTTTTAAATCTTTACAGCTGAAGAGAACAGCTATTTTCGTAAATTATACGGGAGAAACTGCAAATCAACGGCCCTTTATGGCCAACGATTATTTTATGGCATAATTAACGCATGGTACTTTTAGCATAATTATATTTTTTTTAATTTTTACAGCTCATTATTTGACTAAATAAACTGTATGGGTTCCGCACAAATATATTTTCAATAAGAAAATTTTTGTTCTGAGAAGTGTCAGGAATATATGTAAAATTTCTCACTGAAAACGTTTCACATTACATGTCAACACACTACGGTGTTTTATTCAGTAAGTTTTGGGCGAAGCCAAGACGGGGGACCACTAGTCGATGGTAATAAAATCAAATGAAAATTATTTTCCGCTAAGGCTTAAAGAAATGGCAAAAATGGTAAAACACAGTTTTTAGCGTCGGAAAGAAACAATAGACCTTGAAAAAAAAAATTTCTAAAAAAAATTATCTGCGGCAAAAAGACGAACAAAATAAGCTCCAGTCAATCCCGATTGGTCTAGTGGTTTTCCTGTAAAATGGAAAAAATCTCGTTTTTCGAGGCAATATTCAAAAATCAATAACTCTCTTTCGCATAAACATTCAAAGCTTCAATTGAGCAGAGTTGTGTAAGTAGTAATTTTTAACGACTACACTAAATTTCAGCAACATTTATTTGCATTAAGTTGCGGTTAGCAAAAACTATTTATCTGATCTTGCTGAAATGTAATCTTTAATGCTGTCATTAAAGATTACTACTCCGAAAACTCTGCTCAATTTAAGCTTTGAATATTTATGCGAAAGAGAGTTATTAATTTTTGAATATTGCCTCGGAAAACAAGATTTTTTCCATTTTACAGGGAAACCACTAAACCAATCGGGATCGAGCTTATTTTGTTCGTCTTTCTGCCACAGATAATTTTTTATAGAAATTTTTTTTTTTAAAGTCCATTGTTTCTTTCCGACGTTAAAAACCGTGTTTTACCATTTTTGCCATTTCTTTAAGCCTTAGCGGAAAATATTTTTTATTCGATTTTATTACCATCAACCAGTGGTCCCTCGTCTTGGCTTCGCCCAAAACTTACTAAATGAAACACCGTAGTGTGTTGACATGTAATGTGAAACGTTTTCAGTTAGAAATTTTACATCTATTTCTGACACTTCTCAGAACAAAAATCTTCTTATTGAAAATATTTTTGTTCGGAATCTATACAGTTTATTTAGTCAAATAATAAGCTGTAAAAATTAAAAAAACATATAATTATGCTAAAAGTACCATGCGTTCTTTATGCCATCAAATAATCGTTTTTTAGATCGTTTATTTCAGATCTAATTTAAAGTTCCAAGAATTATACCACATTTGTCCCCTACGTATTACTTTACAAGATGAAAAAATATGATTTTCTATGTCCATAGAGTAAAATGTCGTTTTATATGATTTTTGATTGGCTGATTTTTTATCTACTAATGGAATTCGAAAAACTTTACTCAGTTTATCTGAAAATTACTACTCGCACTAGCAAAAAAATAGAATTTTGTATTTCCGTTCAGAATTACATAATTTTTTAGGTTTTTGTGTTACTGATTTAATACCTCAAATCTGTACAAAATGAAAGATACTTTATCTATTACTTTTTACTTTCGTACGTGACTTGTATTTTTTCATAATAAGGATACTTGTCACTCGTAATCAATTATCTCAACCATACCTCGTCGCACTCCGACGCGACATGGTTTTTCTGCATCATGTTATAGTTATTCTTTATTTAAAAAGTTACTGTCAATTAACTATGAAGTTTACTGTTTTGTATCATTGTGTAATGTGTTTAAAGTAACGAATTAAAAGAAAAGGTCAGTGTTGTTTAATAGACAGGGCATTCACTTTCATAACGATAATGCTGGACCATACATACCTTATATATGGACTTTTAGTGATTCGTTAGAAAATAAGAAGATTTGTAAGGGCTCGTAGTTACCAATTACTTTAATATTACAATCATCATTATGTGTAAATGTTGAGTAATCAGTAAAGCGTCTATTATTTAGATTTTAAATAAAAGATCATAAACAACATCAGGTAAGTGAAATAACCGTTAATACTTTTATTATTTTAAATATTTTGTGATACTGAAAATTTTAATTATTCTCAAATCATTAAATCTTTTAAGAAAAATGGCAAGTCACGAATACTACAGTAAGACGTGTAAATGTACGTTAATGTGGATATATGTAGACGCGCGCGAACGCGTGTGTGTATGTGTCAGTGCGCGAACACTCATACACGCACTAACTGTATGCATGTATGCTCATGACAGTAATGAGACGATGACACCCGTTGTGACCATGGTTTATGAGTTATGTAAATTATATACATACATTAATGGTACGTACTGCTAGTGATGCGCATGCATTGCAGAAAGCGCATGCACATTACATACATGTGTGTATTGTGAAACCCATTCACCAGCAACTATTATTTACTGCACAGTAGTATGATGCATGATTCATACTTCATATGATTGTCTTAAAAACTACGATATTTATTCAGTATATAGCAGTCGATGGATGAAAAAAGAAAAAGGTAGTAAAACAGCTAGTAAACATACATGCGCTCTGTCCTCTCTTTCTGCTATGCTCTACAAGCCCGACGAAGCGACAGAACGTCACAGGCGTCTCTCAAACGTATTAAGCTGCACTGTCACAAGCACTCTTTCTCTCTGTCTTCTTTCCAACCAATATTTCTTTCTCTCACTCTCTTTCTAGCAGGCTGATAGCTAATACTTACTACTTTAGAGCTTGTCTTTTTCGGTCTGGCTTATTTACTTGTACCTCCGTTGGATTTTTAACAGGTTCGCCACCACTCAGAGCCTGCATGGGCCTCCACATGTCTTCCTGGTGACCAAGGCCTCTTAGTGCTAGGAGAAAAAGTCTTTTATGTACATTGTGCTGCTATAACCTCACTAAAGTCGGTGCTTTTTTAATTCTTGCCCCAATGGTACAGTGGCTGATCCATGTAGTTCCCTTGGCTGCTGGATTGTGACTGCTGTGGTGACTGTGATCTGGTAAGTGTTTTCGGAGATTATGCCTTGGTGATTTTCTAGCTTCTTGCAGTGCATTATCTGCTATGTGTGCTTGATATGCCTGCAACCGACGGTGGCATCATTTTGTGGGGCTGTTGTAACTGCCATCGATATCTTGTTTCTTGTTTCGTGCGCTAGACTACTGTGTCCCACTGATGTACGATGAGATGCAATTTTACGGGCTTCTAATAATCTATACTCTAGCGTTATGCGTAATGTACACTGACATTTAAGTCCAAGCGTGTTGTGTTTGTTAATTTTGTATGAATTTGATGTATATCTTGTAAATATCAGTAGCATAAGATGTTTTCTTTGGGAAATTTGTTGCATTGTTACATTACAAGCTATTTGTTTCACTTTATTCGGTATTCGCGTACCTACATCTTTTACTCGGTGTTGCTGTTATTGGTTAAACTTGCGAACTAACATTTTATTATTTGTTTTGCTGTAGTAAGTCTGTTTTATTCTTAGTGTTAGTGCGTTATTGTATTTGGTCTAATTACTGGCTCAATGAATAACACTTAGCGTAGTTGCCATAAGTGCTGGAGACCATTGGTACAGTGGGGTAAATCTGCTCTACCTGTAATAAAACTTTTCACAAAGGCTGTATTTTGCTTTATTCAACTAAAAATACTAGAAGTAGTTTTTGCGCTCGGGCTTTCAGTGATCCTGTTCGACGATTTGGAGAGTTGTCACTGCGTGGATCATCGCAGCCTCAGGTGGAAAAGCGTCTGCAGTTGATTGACAGAGTTCGTGGCGTAGACGTGGTTGATACGGATCAGGTGGACCAGAATCTTGTTGTGTCTCCTGTGGCTGAACTGAGCTTACTAGCGGTTATTGTATATATCGATAACAACTTCACTGGAGATGAACAAAACATGGAGTTATTTAGATCTACTAGCTCGACTACCGGTCTCCCAGACGGTGAGGATTTAGGCTTGGACGGGTTGCCTTTGGGTTGGGATACCTTTACGACGTCTGATCAGTTTGCTCTATAAAGCTATCACAAAAACGAAGGCTGACACTGACAAACGGCTGCAACGAGTCAAGACCCAAGTGAAAGAAAATTCTGAGGGATTCAGTCAGTTGCGTCGGGAGATAACTCAACTTACAGCCACACTTCATCGCGTAGTGGAGGATCAGAAGGATCTAACGCCTTGTCAGCTTATGGTCGTTAGTGTGCCGGTAGGTTATACACTTGACCCACGTGATTTGTTCAAAAGCTTTTACTGGTATTGCATTTGCAGGAGTTGCTCTCTGATGTTTTGGATGTATGTGCGTTTTTGGTGAAGGGGATGGTACAGCCACGTGATTTGGTGAGAATAGGATGCGTGATAATGCCTGCGAAGGCAGCTCTTATTTAATAAGTCTTGAGACCAGCATGTCACGTGAATATATTATAAGACATACAACTGTTTTAACACGTTAAAATTCTCACAGATGTACAATGACTTCACTGGCAATAATAATATCAAACTATATGAGCTGCTTTCAAAGTCCACGCACTCCTTACTCAACTATTATAGATTGTAAATTCGTTGAAACTCGAGGCTGCGAAGTTTTTATGTAGCAAGACAGGCGATCACAGCGATATAGTATACTTTTTAGACTGACCTAAGTCTGCTGCAATAACTGCCACATCTGCTGTTTCTGCTCATATTTGTAAGCTCGAATTCTTCTGCATGGCACACCTTAACGTTAACTCTATTAGTAAGCATTTAGATGATGTCCGGTACCTCCTCCACCACAACATTAATGTCCTGGCCTTTTCTGAAACTTGGCTCACACCTTTATATTGCTCGTCCTTACTTTACGACACATGTAGCATTGAAGCGTCACCCCAGATCAATAGATTAAACGAGACTAAATACTTTATTTTGGATCTGAAGGTTACTGATAGTTATCGTATTCTATTGGCTGTCACCAGCGCCAAAAAGGTGACGTCCTTACCGAATTCTTCATTGCGCTTTAATAGGCCGCGGCATGTTTCTCGAGCGTCCTAGTAGCTGGTAACCTAAATTCAGATCTTCTTAGACGGGACTACTATTCTTATCATCTTCGAAATTTGATTCTCAAGCATTCTCTTTGTTTGGCCTCTTTTGAGGCCAGATATTATCGTGACGCCTCGTACACTTGGCTGGATGTGGTCTTGACGGATTCTAGAAAGCTGGTCCTGATGTCGCAATTGTTCGATGCACCTTAGATAAATGGCCACGATTACTTAATTATTAATTATAATGTTACTGTATCTTAGATGCTGCGGGCGTCAACGCTTGCCTTGTCTAGTTTCGAGAAATTGTGATAAGTGCACTCAACTCTCATACGCCCATGATGATGCGTCCTGAGTGCTGCCATCCACCAGCACCGTGGTTTGACCGGGAATTGTGATCTAGGTACAAGTGACCGCTTGTATGGTTTAGCAAGGAGGACTGGCGATGTAGCGCTACTCTTTCAGTATCATGGAGTGCTCGTCAAGTTGCAGAAGGATATTTGCTTGGCCTGCGACGAATACCTGGGAAAAGTCCTA
Organism: Copidosoma floridanum; assembly: GCF_000648655.2. The sequence continues at coordinate 226,682 of NW_019379644.1, forward strand.
AAGCGTGAAGCTAATCCAACTCGGTGTTGACAAGTTTTGCGCAGGTATAGTCTTCTGGGGGGGAACCGTGCATCTCCCTTGCGACACCTATTTGCCGATGCCGTCGGGGAGTATTTTTCCTCCGTAGCGTGTGTTCCCCCCCCCCCCCTCCTCCTTGCAGTGATTCTGCGTTGAGACGGATTCTTCAAGGGTTGCCAGATGCTGTTATTGGGTTCTCGCTTAAGCCCGTGACGTGCAACGAGGTCAGCCTGGTAATTACGCGTAGGTGTGGTAAAACCAGGGGTCAAAGCTTCGATGGGTTGTCGTTTGACCATCACGAGTCTAATTGTTTTCTGATTTCTTTATTTATTTTACTTATCGCTTAAAACGTGTATCTATCCAGAGGCTTGGAAAAAATCAGTGATTGTGCCCACTCTCTTAAGTGTCACACCCTAGTGATCCATTAGATGCCCGTCCTGTCGATAACCTCACTCACTTGACTTAGGTGTTTGATGTCCTGATTGCACAGAGGATTATAATTATTTAGAGACCAATTCTTTGCTTTTGCCTATGTAGTCGGTATGGAGCGGTATATGGTAATGGTATTGGTTTTGCTTGATTTTCACCGGGCGTTTGGCTTAATCAACCATAAGTGTTTGTTGCGCGTGATGGGTAGGGTGAGATTTACAGCCGAGTCTCTAAAATAGTTCCACTCTTACTTATCAGGTCGCTCTCAGGCAGTGCTTACGCTTGACAAGAAGGGGGGGGGGGGGTACTAAATATTTGCCAAAAACTTTCGACGTATCTCAGGGTACTTCTATTGGTCCTATTGTTTTTCGAATTTTCTGAAACTCAATTCTTTCAGTTCTTTTGCACAGTACAGGTTTACTGTTTGCAGATGATCTTCAAATATACATTCAATGCAAGCAAACCTCCCGTGCGACCTCCCCAGGGCAATTGGCCTCCTGAATGAGGTCACTGCGCGTGTTGTACTATGGTCTCAAAATTAGAGCCGGAAATTACATCTTGCCAAGTTGTTGGCAACCTTATTTGGTACATGCCAGCAACTGATGAGGATAGGAAGTGGATAGGAATGAGGTTCTGGAAGTCTATTCCAGCTCCTATTGGATTAAAAGATACGGTTGCAGCATTAAATGCCTCAGTATGCACCTGACCTTACAACGGCTAGAGTAGGGCCTAACCACTACACTTCTATCGTTACTAACGAATCAAGTTGTTAAAAAGTAAGGGAGAGAATATATAATCAAACCGATTAAATAGCACTGTTACAGTAAGTTTTTAGTCTAACATGAGTTATACTCCGTATTAAATTGCAATTTATTGGCTCTATAAAAAGATTTACTGTATACTTAACCCCGTTTTTCTCAATGTAATTTATATGTGATTATTAATAATGATTTTATAAATAGTAAATGTACTAAAAATTGCTTTTGCTACACGGACTACAAGTCTTTGGTATAATAAAACGTGTTTCAAGTCAAATATCTCTCTCTCTCTCTCTCTCTCTTTCAATTTCTCTCTCTCTCACCTCCACAAAATGCCTGAGCACGATTGAACTATAACCTGTTAACGTATATACCTATATTAACGCTCTAGCTACACAGTAAAAGAAAGAGCAGAGACGGCCGTAGAGATGTATCGAACAGAAGTGTAGGGTAGGGCCAGAAATTCTTGAAACGCATTTCTCTTTTCACAGCAGTTCATTGTCAAGTATGAGAAGTTTTACTTTAATAAATAAATGGTACTAATAATGATTATGTGCATGCAATATAATGTTTTGGGCTTAAATAACGAGAAAAAACTCTGTTTCCCCTTATTTTGTGGAAAGTTAATGCAGGGGCGTAAGAAGGGCTTGCGGGAGGAATGTATAAAATACTCTACACAAACAACTACAGAACAGAGAGATAAATCAACATAAACGAACGTGCTATCTAGTAATGTGATTTTGATATGCCAACGAATTTGTTGATCATAACATTGGTAAATGCTACTAAATGGATACCTGTTTTAAATCTTGCATGTATATCAATCGTACAATATAGTGTATAGTATCTAGCTTCAAATTGGTAGGGAACAAAGTTTTGAGTTATCATTTACATTTGTGTCGGCCGATCCATCGATTTTCTTATGATCAGTATGTTCTACCAAATTCCTTTTTTCACTTCTTATTAACTATAGAACAACTACAAAATATACTACCGATTCAAGTCTTTTCCGAGCTTATGATCAATAAAAACGCGCGTGTGATCTTCTGGCGTCATGCCCATACGCTACCAGATTTGTTGATTAAGTGATCGATAAGTCCTACAAAACAGATTCACGTTTTTAAACTTGACTATACATCAAAAATGTAGTACATTACATAGTATGAGGCTCCGGATTTAAAAGGAATAATTTTTCAAGTGATCGCTCGCACTCAGATCGGCCAGTCCATCGATTATCTCGAGATCGATATGTTCTTTAAAATTTCTTTTTCCCTATACGTTTACTAAAAATTAGCTACAAAATATAGAGTTAATGTAAATTTTTTTTAAACCTGCAATTAACGGAAACGTGTGTATGATTTTCTGGCATCATACCACGCTAGCGGATCACTTCTTTTCTCCAGATTGGAAGGCTCTAAAAAATTAGTTTTTTAGAACAAATTTAATGAAATTTACAATCATCTATGCATTCCTTACACTTGCTCCTTTGTCATCATAAATAATATTAAGAACCACAACTTAGTATTAAGAAGCATGAGTTTTTATTAATGTAATAAATTACACAAATCAATATTTCGATGTCCTGCTGACAGTCTTTTCAGGGTTAGAGATCTATAAATAATTATAATCGAATAAAAATTTAGTAAAAGTTCAACAACAGTAAAACAATCATTTTGTATATACAAATATTCTTAAATATAATAATATGCTATGTAGGTGCCAAGACAACATGTAATAGGGATATCCATGGCGCCTATATTCTCATCCAAATATTACATTAACTCAACTTAGTTCCAATAACAGTCATGTTCATAAAATTCAGTTATGTAATAATCAGGAAAATCAAAAAAAATTTTTTCCTAAAAATCATATGAGGACCGCGCGGCGCAGATATGTAAAAAGTAAAAAGTGAGCTAAGATCGGTGCACATACCAAACATACATCATAGGGAACAGTCATCATTGTAGGAGACTCTATAATTCAATTTAAATTGGAAACATGAGGCTCTGGAATCTCTTGTCCTCCGATTTTCTGATAAAATTTCTAACAAAGTGAATCATTTGGGAATGGATGACAATTTGCATCCATTTATACAGTTTACTGTCAAATACAAAGTCAACAATTCAATTCTCTTTTTAGATATCTACAATACATGTATACTGAATTCCACTAGCACAATAGATTTATATAAAATCCCTCAGCTTCAGGTAGAATACTTTTTTTTTCACACAACCCACAATGCGAAAAATAGCCATTGTATTCTCCATGGTTGACAAAGCTTTTAAATTCTCAGGGTTATCGTTTGGATCTTAAAATATTACAGCAGCTAGTAAGTCTCTTGCCCATAAAGCTTATCCTCCATCTTTTATAAACAGACACATAAAAGCTAGAGTCAGTTTTCTTAATAGACAAAGAAAAAGTTTCCATGAATCTCACATCCAAAATCTTCAAGAATGCAATAGACAAGTTGTTTCTCGTTCCTCGAATCTGTCAATTTTATACAGGAATGTGTTCTTTGCCGTTCCATATCTCCGACCTATGGAGATAACTCTCCATAAGGCCCTGTGCAAATACAATATACGTGTTGTTTACACACGTTCTGGGAATTTAAATCATATTATCAAGTTGGGAAAGGACTCAATAAATAAGTTAGACATGAGTGGCGTTGTCTATAAGATTGCATGTAAGTGCGGTCTGGGTTGCGTTAGACATAGTAAAAGAGACTTGTACATGCATTTGAAAGAACTCAAACATTACATAAGAAACAGTGACAAAAGGTCGGCCCTGTACTGCTATTTTACACACTGTCCACAGGGTTTCAAATTCGAGAGAACAGTGGTCCTTGATCGAGAGCCTAATAGGTACAAACGTAAATTTTCTAAAATGATTTTTATACCTTTATTTAATAATCATACAAATACACAATTAGATGCACAGTAACTTTAAAATTCTTACAAAAATTTCTTATACCAAATTAAAAATGAAATAAAAATCAAACTATAGGTTTCAATAGGACCTTTTTATAATTAAAACAACGAAAAGTCTCATACTTAGTATAAGCTATTTATATACAATTCCACAGACATCTTCTATATCATCGGTATAGAGTCTTCTTCAATGATGACTCTTCACTATGATGTATATTTGGTATGTGCACCGATCTTAGCTCACTTTTTACTTTTTACATATCTGCGCCACGCGGTCCTGGTATGACTTTTAGGAAAAAATTTTTTTTTGATTTTCCTCATTATTACATAACTGAATTTTATGAACATGACTGTTATTGGAACTAAGTTGAGTTAATGTAATATTTGGATGAGAATATAGGCGCCATGGATATCCCTATTACATGTTGTCTTGGCACCTACATAGCATATTATTATATTTAAGAATATTTGTATATACAAAATGATTGTTTTACTTTTGTTGAATTTTCACTAAATTTTTATTCGATTATATTTAAAGATCTCTAATCCTGAAGAGGCTGTCGACAGGACAGCGAAATATTGATTTGCGTAGTTTATTACATTAATAAATAGTCATTCTTTTTAATACCAAGTTGTGGTTCTTAATATTATTTATTGAAATTTAGCTAAAAAATATTAGTTTTATTAGATATGGGGCTTACATAGGTGCTTTCTTTGTGTGACACTTATATTCTTTCCTGCATGTTTACGATATAAATGATACCAAGATGACTTAAACGAAATCTGACAATTATAGTCGAAATATTGTAAACTCTACACTAAGCTATATCTCTCAATGCTGATCAAGTGCTTTTCTAGCAAGGCATACTTTATGACTACCCTGAAGTAATTAATTTGGTCACTATTACTACCTTTCCAATTTCTAAGATTATCCATATTTTCAACCTTCAGCTTTTTACCCACGTTACTACCAGCGCACGTATAAACCTTATCCCCCCCCCCCCCCCAACTTAAGAATATTTTTACAATCGACAAAACCTATTTTAGTACTACAACCAAAATCCATAGCAAAATTATAATCAAGAACGATATTGAGACCTAATTCTCCAAAAAATGAGAATGAGACTTGGTGTTAAGAAGCAATTACGAGTTTGAATCCGATCACGCGTCCAAAATCAATCATGACTATGAATTCTACAGAGCACTTGGAGCAAGAACAACAGAAAATTCACCAGCAGTGAAACACTTTGAAAAGATTCGGAATCTTCTGTATTAGATTCGGGCATGGAAAAAAATTTTATTCATTAATGACGTTCTAAAAACGGCACAGAAATAATTACTATACTGATAAAATTGAATGATAAGGTGAGCTTCACAGCAAATATCTACTTTAGGTACTGTTGCGATGGACTTGTTTGATACAGATTACGAATTTTATGTTATAAGTCCCGAATCACCAATAAATAATGTGTGTATTTCAGGAGATCGATTTTTTACTTAAAGAAACGCTAGAATCGATCACGGCTGAAATGTATTAATAGTAGGAAGCAAACCAATTTTACTGATACCTTTTCTATTCCGAGAAAATAACATTAACTGTATGAAATTAATAAAAAACAAGAAAACCTTCGAGCCAGACGACTTGACGAAATTCTAAACAGTCCTTTTTTATTATTGTTCTTAAGGCTTCATAGTAGACGAAAACAGAACTTACAATTTATCAGCGAGAACAAGAGTACCTATTGAATTACCGGCTAAAACTGAAATCACCGGCCACGCTTGTCTTTAAAGAATTACTACCAAACCTAGAGTGTATATAGGCGAGGCGGTAGAAGATTGCAAAAAAGATCACTGTTATATGGTAGCTATACGTACAAAAGTTGACCCTGCAGATGGATATGGAACTGCTTTTAGCGCACCTAACGGTCATTATGAATATGCAGTAATAACGATTGAATTATGTGAATCACCGTCAACATTTCAGCGATAAATGGGTATAATTTTGTAAAAATTGCTAGACATTGAATTTTTATATATCTTGATAACATATTTGTATGCTGAAGTGCTTTAAAAGATCACGTGAGGAAGATTACTAATTTATTCAAAAAAACTTTACAAATTCAATTTAAAACTATAACTTGATAAAAGTAAATTGTTGATGCCCAGAGTAACTTGTTTTGGCTATTCAATAGGTAGCTACGGAAACAAACCAGATTTTAAGAAATTAGAAGCTGTGGAAGAATTTCTAAAACGAAAAAATCAATTGAATGTTAGACAATTTTTAGGACTATCGAACTACTATCGCCGGTTTGTCAAAAATTTTACAAAAATTGCAAAACTTTTTATTTCTTTTTTAAATGAAGGAAAAAAATTTCCATGGACAGATATTTAGCAAAAAGCTTCGAACAGTTGAGAAATATATCATACAAAGCACCTGTGTTGGCTTGTGTTTATTTAGTATAAGGTATTTACATTAGCAACAGATGCATTTAATACAGTTATTGGAGCCGTATCAAGCTAAGGAGTACCAAGGCAGGACCGTCCAATTGCGTATACGTCAAAACCTATAAATAAAGCAGAAAAAATTGTTTTGGAACCGAAATAGAATTAGCAGTAGTATTAGAAATTCAATATTTTTGGCATAACGTACATAACAAAAAATAGAAGTATAAATACAAATCTGATAGTCAAAATAGCAATGCTGATGCTTGCTCGCAACATCCAATAAAATTAAATAAAGATAAAAGTGATAAAGGTATTTCTCTGGACAAAAAAATATCATTAAAAACATAAGTGTAATATAAAACGTAAACAAATAAAAATTTAATTAGCCCACCACAATGTCAAAAATTAATTGATCTCACTCCGATACAACTGAAAGTATTCAATCCGCACCTTAAGTGAGGAAATTGTAATCTACTCCTCAGTTAACAACCTGGAATCCAACGCTTTAGTACCATAAATAAAACTATTATTTATGCTAAGATTCAAATGTATTTGCAGAAAAGGCTACTCAGAATGTAATAGAGGACTTACATGACGAAAATTTGAAAATCAGTGAAATTGAGAAAGTAATTGAGAATGTTTAGTAGTCCTATACAGACTAGCATTCCAATCAACCTCCGTATATCACGAACCAATGACATTAGTTTTTAAATTTGACTACAATCAAACATAAAATTTAATGTACTTGTCGACATTCCATACGAAATTAAGTTGATAATACAATTAAAAATAAAGAGAAATTACCAAATCAATTAACGAATACTTGTAGTACTGAGAATTACGACGAAGAAAGATTTATAAATGAATAAAATTAAAACTCATTATGATTTAGAGAAATACAATCTCTAATTACATCACTCACCTTGTAATGGAGATACAGATGACAACCCATCTCGACAATCTCCTAATAACAAGGTTAATAACATCCATTTCATTCAAGAAAATGTATATTTAAATCAAGAAACAATGAATTACTATCAGACATAAGGCTTATTTTTAAAGAAGAGTTATTAAGTGTACAAACATAACTAGACATAATTTTTTGTTAGTTTTTTATAAATCAGCAAAGAAAATTTCGACTGTCAAAAGTGTCTAACTACTGGGTACTTTACCTTAGTATCAACTCAATATACTCATATACATGCATTATATCGAGGCCTTGCTCTCTCGTTGTGCGCGTGCGCAAGAAATATAACGTATGCTATGCGTTACAACTATGCAGGTGAAAGCTCTCTCACCTTCTAAGCTAAACATGGGACAAATTAATAAACAGACGTCTCCGTTAAACACTTCAGTAAAATACACGCTAACCCTCTAACTTCTTAAGTACGAGGAGAAAGCTTGTGATCTTAGCTACAAATCTGTTATTTTTATTTTACTGCCGCGAGAGTTATTACAGTTTTATTTATATGGTTTCAGTAAAAATCCATAACGTTCCTATGCTGGACTGGCCTGTAAGAACGATTTTCATACAGCCATTTCACAAAATTTTCCACGCTAAGCAGGTCTAAAATTTTGAGTGTAGGTACATTGGGACTAAAATAACGACTTCTTTACAATTTTATTCAGTTCGTAAGACATTTAGGTTTATTGGCGAACCACCTTAATTTTACTTGTAATTCTAATAAAAATTCTTATTTTGAAGTTTTAAAAAGCTTTGACACGTACATTATGGATAAACAAGATTCCAATAAAAGTAACGAAATGCTTCATTAGCTTCTAATCTATGTAACTTTGTTTGTCAAAAAGAGAGTTTATACATCGCCCACCAACCGTTTTCTGAACTGAAAATTTATAGATCAATATATGAAAGAAAATAATCATTTCCTATTTAAGAAAGCTGATAAAGGAAATGTAACAGTAGGCATTGAAAAAGATACTTATAATCATTAAATTTTAGAACAACAAAACTCACAATAAGAGAAACATATTGATATAAAAAAATCGACTAAAATAAAAGAAATACTCCATCCTAGCTATCAATGGTTAATTTTTTTTTTTTTTTGTTCACGACACTCACCAAGAAAAATATTTTTAGCGATGTATCTGTATGCAGGCAAAGACAAGATTACATCCCAAAATATGAATGTACTTATAAGTGACACTGACACATACGAAGAAATAAGAAGCAGCGTTGGCTCAGTGGTAAGCGTGTTTATTACTGATACAACAACGTTCTAGGGGTTGTGGAATCGATTTCTCGTGAATAAAGATTTTTTCAAAAACTGTTTTCACGAGAAAAAGTTCCTATGAAACACCGATTCTTTTCTAGGGAAAGGCTTACAAGCTTGCATAGTGGCGAATGGACCCGATATACCATTAGTGCAGACAGTGCCAGCTTAACTGGTAAGATGTTTCACCAGAGATATTTGCACTATGGCATAATAAGGGATGGGAAAAGTTAGGACATTAGCAAAATAGGTGGTGCACAACACCCTCACACACAGGTGGTGAGTGGGTGGTCCCGGTGACTAAGACTGCCGTGGTATCCCGTTAAAAAAAAAAAACAAAAAAAAAACCTGCGCAGAAATAAAATACAATCTTTCAAGGAATTGACAAAAGTATATACATGATCAGTTAAAATATTTGAATAATAAAACCTTAAAAACTGTAAATTTCATAAGATACAAACCACACAAACAGACAGTTAGATAGAGCGTATGACCTTCCAAAAATACACAAAGTGGATCTATGTTAGGAACCAATCATATCTTGAAATAATAGTTTTATCAACTTTTAAGTATAATATATAATGGCTTGAAAAAATGGATTTTCCCAATGTCATAGAAACAATTGTCAAGATATTAAATGAAAAATTTGATCATTTGAATTACCAGATGGCTATGCAATGGTGTCTCTTGATATTGCTTCACAAATAACAAATTCAATGATGTGGCCGATTTAACCAAGTTTTTATTGAAAAATAACTAAATTTTTTTTTAATCAATAGGTCCTGATCCCAGCTTTCATTTCAGCCCAGTCAGAACACTTATATGTTAGTATGAATTTAACCATTCCTATGGACATTTGCAATTTACTATTGAAAAGAAGAACAGTAAGTCCATAGATTTCTTAAATGTTATTATAACGGGAGAAGACGGAACAATCATGCATAATTGGTATAGGAAAGCTACCTACTTAGGCAAGTTTATACATTTTTATTTACACCACTCAATACACCAGAAAAAAGCAATAATATTTAGTTGAGTAAAAAAAAATACTCACTTAAACTTATTAAAGAGAGTATCAAATACAAATAATTGTACATGAAAAATAATGCAAATAATGGTGTTGATTGTGATAATATTCTAGACAAAAATAAAAAACAGAAGAAATTGGTTATCATTCCGTACATTAAAAACCTTCGTAACAGGCTTAGTTCTATATTTCAAGGTCAAATTACAAAGTTATTTAGAGGCCAATAATAAATTTTCGAGATTTATAAAATTATGGAATGATAGTGTAAATAAGTTAGACAAAGGTAATGTTGTTTATAAGATTAATTGTACACAAAGTAATATGATATAATGTATATAGAACGAACTGGGAGAAAACATTAATTCCGTATGTGTTAACATAAGCGTAGTGTAATAAACCAAGATGACAAGTCTACTATTGCATTATTGCATGCAAATCATAATAAGGTTGGTTGAAAAACAATACTGGTTTTGACAATGTAAAGATAATAGATTGTGAAACGCATTGACTAAAAAGAGATTTCTACAATGTGAGACATTTCTTTTACTGACTATTTTACTAATCGGCAAACTCATACTATTGAATATAAGACAATATATAAAAATTTAGTTAGTATTATGAAAAGTTTACTGACACTCGCAGATCAAAACCTTACTCAATTCAGGACGACTGTTCGAAAGAGTATACATGGGAAATGTACGTGCATAGTTGGTGTGTTGATCCTTGAGCTTTGTTACAAACACACTTTAAGTATTTTATAGGATCTTGAATTTAGTCAACTTTGCGCCTTCTGCGCGCAAATGTACTCCTGATGGTGCTGTCGTTATCGTTGTTCTGTTTGACTCGCATGTTACGTGTACTTTTGCCTGCAAATTTTACCACCACTTTTTTTTCCTTTTCCGTATAAATATCCTCTGCGCATATGTTACACCTCTCATTGCTTGTCCTGAATAGAGGGTACAACATCCAGGGCACACAAATAGCTTATTTTCCCTTGAAATGGAATTGTCACTTACGTAATTTTTTATTAAGTTTATTAGACCAATATGCATTATTTTAAAACGTTTACATTTATATACACGGTTTTTTCGTTTAATTTATCAAGTTTTCAACTTGCGAGTGTTACAGTGATTGTTATAACAGAAACCAGACATAAAGTGTCTACTACGTTGCCCTTGATTATGTTTTTTAGTTACACACTAACAAAATACTCAACGTTTTATGGAAAGATTGTCTATAGTTTTGTGTAATTTACTTATTTATATTAATTATTGGATGTAGTTACGATTGTTTATTGCATTTCTGCAGCTTAAAAAAGGGCGTTTATTACACTCCCAAAACGTTGCAATTTCGTAAATGGATTACCAGCTCAAAAGGATCCAGTGTGATCGATGATTCTATGAACTCACCAACCTTACATCCTTCTATATTTATCTATAAAAGACCTTAGGAGAGCAATATTCTTATATTAAATGTCACACTAGTTTATTATGAGGTTAAAGAGGAGTAGTAAAATATTGTATATGGGTGATTCTGCTGTAACTTGCTCAGATCGTGTCCGGTATTTATACTCACGTGTCGTAATGAAATCCAAATCTTTAAAAATGTCAAATCGTGTTAAATGTTGTCGACTTTACTTGACATATTATCTTATACCAAAATATTGATCCCTTCATTGAGATAACCGATCATCTAGAGTCAAACTTTCCATTCCGACCCATGTCCGCAACTCAATTTCACCCATAAAAGCTTTCACCAGTAATCAATAAGGCTTATATGCCACTCGGGCGTGTAAGCATTATGTACTCTAGCTATTGGTGATTAGATTTGTACCTTAGTAACGCCAAAAATCGACAAAGACGAGTGAGTTTTTACTGCATACATTTTGTCCACATTTTTGCACCATAATCGCAGTTTTAACAAAAAATCAGTTTAAACTGGTAACTTTTAGGATTGGAAATGCTAACCAATTGTCACTTTTTAAAGTATAGGACTAAAACGAATAAATCCTCGTACCTGAAGTTGTTACCTCTCGAATAGCCAAGCTCTTCTTTTTGCGTATTTCACGCGTACAAACATTTCATTCCGTTCCAACCCCCATGGAACAACCACTCAGTATGCGTGTGCAGGTACGCAAACTACAGTTTCTTATTGTATTTGAGGCTAGTAAACAAAGTATGGGTGGACAAGTCATTGTAATACGTCTATGAGTCATACGAGCACTACAAACTTTGAAAATTCCATTCCAACCGTACCTTACCTCAAAGTGCCGTTTTTTTTTGTTTTAGAGCAATCAATCCTAGCCAAACTTTTTTTTCATCACTGTTGGGCTAAAACACGCGACACGTGTCTCGGGGTTTCATCCAATTGGCTCTTTTTCGCTACATAAATTCAAAAACGGTGGTGCTGCTTCCAACGTTGGTAGCCAAGAGGTGCACTCCATTAGGTGGCTTTATCTGGTCTTAAATGAAAGCAACAATATAGTCCTAATAGAAACAAAAACCTTTGAATTTTATACCCCGAATGAAAAGTTATAGTGATTTTATGAAAAGTACGAAATTTTAGCCAAAATCACATTATTAGCGATAATTATGCTGTAATGGAAACAGCTGTAATTTTTAAGGGAGGCACAAAATCGAACAAAATTTTTTTTTAATCAATAGGTCCTGATCCCAGCTTTCATTTCAGCCCAGTCAGAACACTTGAACTGCTGAAGGAGCTTAGCTACACGTGCTAGAAAGTGATACAATTTTCCGAAAATCGATGAAAACTGACTTATAAAATTTCGTATAACTTTTGACCAGTTGCATTTTATAGTTGCATCGTTTTAGATATTTGTTTTTGATGTTGTGTACAGTAGAAATACCATTAAAAAAATTTTTTTTAACCAAGTTCTTTTTAAAAAAATTTTCAAGTCGATCTGAGTTAGTTACAGCAGAATCACCCATATGAATAAGACAAATGTTACTGGAATAAGATGCACTGAAACATTGCTAAATACATACATAAATGTAAAATTTTTCAAGAACAAAAATAAGTCCACACAAAGACCAGAGAATCTATGGTGATAACAGATACATTATCAAAAGTATTTCGCAAAGTCGTCATAGATACAGTAGGTTATTTTCCTTGATGTATATCTGGAAATAAGCATATCTTAACAATGCAATGACTAATTACAAAATTTTTTATTGCAGTACATGTAACTAACATACAAGCAATAATTATTTATTGCCACTATCTTATCAAGGTATTTTATTGCAATTTCTGACATTTCGAAAATTATTCTTAGTGACAGGTCAAAAAGTTTTATTTACCAAGGAGTAATAGAGTTATCGGAAAAATTTTGGGTTTTGTTAGCTGTCACTAGATCGTATCACCCACAATCAAATGGTTCGTTAAAGAGAAGTTACACTATGTTGAATGATTTCTTAAGAATTAAAGCTAAACATACAAAAGATTGAGACAACATGGTTCCCTTCGAAATTGATGAATATAACACTTAAGTTCATTCTGATTTAAGCTCCACAGTTTTTAAACCCATTTGTAGTAGACAAGACTGTTCTCCAAATCAACTTCCTGACAATTTCCAACTAAAAACCTACAGCTCATGGTAGTGGCCATACCCGCTGTTTACGTATAATCCAAGAAATAGCCTGTAACGGAATTTTTCGATTGTACTGTATTAAAACCTTTTAAAAACCTATACATTTAAAATCATTGTACACACACAGAATAACATATTACGTTTAACATCACGTGATTGTAGCGGAAGAGGCGCCTCAGTAAGCGACGCAAAGCGTAAAGCGAGAATTAGCGTAGAGCGGCAGTTCCAACAAGAAGTCGATAGCGAGTGGCGGGCTCGTACCTTATAGCTCACTGTCCTTCTTCTGTAACTCTACCAAAACCAAGCGAATATACTTATGTCGAATAAGACTAGCTTTGTCTATTATCGTAAGAAATAAGCTTCTTTTGAATTATTCTAAAATCAGCAAAATTCAATCAACAACAAATTAAACTTTAATTTTAGAGTCCTAGCTCATGTTTGCTTTTGGTACCTACGTATGTATGAATGTAGTAAAGACGACTTTTGGGCTAGTACCCTAAATTTCGTCTTTCCACTCATATACTTGATACCATTCTTTACGTTTTCCTTTAAAGATCATACAGACCGTTGTTTTGTGATTAAAATAATCATCGTTGAACCAACGAAAAGACAGCTAATCCTCGTAAAAAAGAATCGCCGTTATGAGCACAAGATAAATACACATATCGTGGGTATCCAAAAACCTTTCAAAAATATTTTGCGTAAAAGCACTAGTGTGGCTGATACCAAGAACATTTTTACCGTATCCTTATTCCTCCTTGATTATCTCTTGAAGGGTCATAAAATACATAAATCGTCCATACTTACTACCCATGCTCCGTATTTGACGGAGTCTACATAACGTTTTACTCCTTAAATTCTGTAATAAAATAGTGTGAATCCATACAAGTCAAATCAATACATATTCAATATAATTTTCCATATGCTGCGTACACACATATGCATTAATCCATATTTCAGTAGTGTAGTAAACAAGGCCAAGGCTGTCCAAATTCTAAGAAATTCATGCGCAATGAAGGCCGTTGAACCGATTGAACACAGTAATAAATAAACACTCAAAGACCTTGAATAAGCGATAGGAGCTTATAAGCTCTTGACAGGTTTAATATATTGAAATAAAATACAAAATCATGTATAATCACGTTACGTCAAGTTAGAGCCACAAAACTGAAAAGTCAAAATGACAGTCTATGTACTTATAGAAAAATCGTTATCAATCTAGCTACGTCAATTCTCTACAGAATAACTGCTGACTACTTATTGGTACAAGGTCACTACTAGTTCATCAAATACCCAACCAGAAACTGTGAGTACGCGTGAGCCTAAAAACCCCACATTAACACTATTGTTAAGAATGTTAAGCATTTTTTGTATTAGAAAATAGATTTTTTCGAAAGCAAAAATCATTGCAGGTGTTAAACATACATATAGTACACTTATACAACAAAAATCAATCAATTTCGTTTCTATAAATAAAAAAATTAAATAAATAAATTTTTTTTATTTTGAACTACTAAACGGTTAGTGCATGTAGATCATCAAATGATAATGCATGTTCACAGAAAAATTACACAATAAATATTAGTTTGAAGAGTTAATTTTTTACTCATTCTGAATGCTCTTCCACTGGTCTAGTCCTTAACATATTAAATGACAGTTCTAAGACTACTGAAATTATCTTCTTCCGATGTATATTATTCCTTTAGATTTTTACTGTTATGTAACAGATTTAAGAAGCTAAAATTTTTACTTTTAGATTTTTTCTTTTAATTTAATATAAAAAAGCCCTTTTAATTACTTTTTAACAATCTGTAAAATAGTTTTTTAAGCTATTTTCAGCTAAACATAATAAAGTACATAATGTTACATGTATTGGTTAATATCTACTAGGAGAACTACACTCCAAAAATGCAGTACAGCGAAACGCATTACCGTAAGCAATATAAGTAAGAGGATAATACATTTGTACACAGATCACCTAGCTAGGCCGTACCTTGCTAACTAGGCAGCTTACCTGGAATTCCTGATTGGGTAACAATAATTACTTTTAAAACAGTTATAATTATACTCCAAACAAGCTCGGTCGTATAAGATTTTAAAAAGTTTTATCTACATGTATTTTATTTTAGATCCATAGTTTTTTTTAAGTACATATAAAATTTTTATCGTGTATAAAGATAAACCACTATTTTTTTCTTACTTTTGCAACGTACTCTAAATTATAACTTTTTTTATTAAAACTCATACGGAGCTTCGATGGCTTAGTGATTAGCGTGCTAGCTTCCTAACCAGAGATACTCGAGGAATCGTGGGATTAAACTTCCTTTGAAAATTATTGAGATTTTTTTCTCGGTCTTTTCCGATAGAAGGAGTATCCAGGATACCGAAACACTACTTATCCGAATTTTGAAACGAATAGTAGATTTTTTCTGGTGATGTCTGGACCTCCAGGGGCTTTCTTTGCGAAGGATAGCGAACACTTGGCCAGCTCATTGGGTAAAGTCACTGTTGATTAGAAAAATGTCGGTACAGTAAGTTTAGATGGTTTATTGGAAAAACAAATTTCCATTAAATTTCATAACAGCTAGGGTGTGCTTGAGACAATAGCTGCGCCCTGTAAATAGTACCAGTGGGATTGATGACCGAGTCGTCTGAGGGGAACTTTGTAAGGGGCCCGCACGAAAGACTCGCATACTTGGGAAAATTAATAGTATTTGTTAATGTTAAAAATAAAAAAAAAATAAA
>NW_019379644.1:249827-267203 GCF_000648655.2 Copidosoma floridanum
TTTCATATAATTTAGTAATTAAAATGTTTTTGAATTAAGAAAATTAATTCAATCAATAACCAAGTTATATCTTATCTGATGATATAATAAATTTGGTTAAGCCAGAAACAATCGATTTTACAAATAATATAAATTATAAACTTTCAAATTCACATTTACGATGTTTGGACAATTCATAATTTTTTTTCAACTTAGCTTACTTATCAGACTATTTGGAGATTGCACACGTAGTTCGAGCTTTGGGACGGTAGCCTGTTTCAGAAAGAGTAAGATATACATCACGCGATTGCAGAAGCAAGTATACAGACCGATGTTTAAAGATAGTTGAGCATTTGCTTTTTATAATTTCAGAACAGAACTATGTATTTTAAAGTAATAAAAATTAAGTATATGACATAAAATATCACACTCTCTTGAGTTATTCTGGCTACCCAGGGCTGCCAGATGGTGCGATTTATCGAAAAATGAGCAATTTTCCACTTTGACTGGCGACAAAAAATTATCACTGGCGACTTGCGATAATTTGTGCTATAATGCATAATTTTTTAAGTCGCCAGCCACCATGGCAATTATTAAAAAAATTTTAGTTGCGGAGCAATTCCATAATTTAAACATACCGTATGATAATGTAGTATATGCCTACAAGTGGGTCGCTTGCGAACATATACCTATAGCTATAGTATTAGTATATACCACATTCTCCAAGTTCCATCTTTTTCTTGTATGCCAACGGCTGATTATATGACTTTCGTACTGACTCACTCTTTTCTCTTCCTTTCCGTTTTATTATTAGTACGCCTAAATAGTATCCTCTCTAACACTATTGTGTATGCCAACAAGTTATGCACTGATTAAAAGAATGTTCTCGACTATGAATAGTACAAAAACCAAAATTCGTTACAAAATTTTATTAAAGTTATTGCAAGCAATCATGAGAATAAAAATCCATTTCTATGCGATGGGGAAATGCTGCAAAGACTTTGAAGTCAGTGATCAAATGTTAAATGATTTCAATTCTTCCATCATTTACTGTTCTGATACAAGCTCGAGGGAAACTGAAATAAGCAACTTTGAAAATGAAGAAATCGAAGTGATGGACATACTAAAAGAGTTTAGTGACATTCCATGTATCAGTTTGACAGAAAAGTTTTTAAATTGATCGATTTAATAACATACGTAAAAAGTACTTATATTTTCAATTTTATGTACAATAAAGCATACTGAAACAGTAACATTGTGTGTTAAAGATAAACTAAAAATTTTTTTTGTTGAACATCTTACACGAATTATTTTTATCTGCTAAAAATTAAATGTTGTATTGTGTGTGTGTGTGTTATAATACGTGATAGTTAATTATCAATTTCGAAACTCAAAACTTCAAGAATATTCAGTATTTACCGACTCTATTTCTTATTTTAATATAAGTAAAAGAATTTTTCACACTTGCGATTTCACGTGCGATTTGATGTTCGCACACTGGCGACTTTGTGCGATTTTTGTTCTAATAGATGGCGACACGAATACAAATCATCTGGCAACCCTGCCATCAGAATCCTATCTTTACTTGTCACATCCTTTTTAAGGTACTCTGGTTCTTCTACTGTTTTAATGTATCTATATATTTTTTATCTAGAATTTTTCATCTTCTCCCTTTTTTTTTTTTTTTTTTTCTGTTCTTTGCTGGCCATTATTTTTTCTCTTATTCCCACCTTAAATTCTACTCCTTTTATGTATATTTTTTTTTTACATTTTCGTCTTTTAGAATTTTTAGTCTCTTCTTTGATCTTATTCCTATATTTATTCTTATCTTGTATTTGTCATTTTCTCTTGTACCTTATTTTACTTATTTTATATTTGAGTCCCTGATTTTTTCTTTAAACTTGAGCACTCTTCTAAATGCTTTTATTTTTAGCTTTTCTATTTTACACTCCTCTTCCACTGTGTAATTTTGCGTGTTACTATCTAATCCTAGTTTCGACGAGTTTTGCAGGTCCTCTTTGTAGGCTGTGCGGAGTCCCAGAAGCACAGTCAGGAGGCAGTCTAGCCAAGACTGCGGGCAGCAGTGCAGGACTGCTTTGAGAGTCCTGTGGAACCTCTCCACTCCGGGTGATACGGAAGGTGTGGCACAGCTTTGTGACGATTATCTGGGCCAGTTCCTTGAAAAGGCTCGACTTAAACTGGGCTCCACGGTCTGAGGTGATGAGGAGTGGGGTTCCAAAGAAACTGATCCAGTGATCGAAGAAGGCTTTGGCGATGGTGGGTGCCTGGATGTTGGACAGCGGGATCGCTTGTGGCCAGCGAGTAAACTGATCAATGATCGTGAGGCAGTACTGCATGCCTGCAACTAGAGGCATCTTGACGATGTCAATGTGGACATGTTCCAGGCGGTTGTCGGGCTCAGTAAATCTGCCCAGCGCTGATCTGTTGTGGCGACTAACTTTAGAGCGCTGGCAGGCTTCGCAAGCTTTTGCCCAGGCTAAGGCGTTTTTGCACACTCCTGGCCAGACAAACTTCTGACTCAGGGTGCGGGCCGTGGCTTTGCTGCTGGGGTGTGAGAGAGCATGCAAAACGTCGAAGGCTGTGCGCCGGAGAAACGCCGGTAGGTACGGCCGCACCACGCCCTGCGTGATGTCTCTATAGACGAAGTGGCCCTCGATGTTGAGCTGCTGGAGCACTAGGTTGTTCGATGGGTTGCTTAGCAGGTCGAGGAGCTTTGCATCGTGCGCCTGCGCTTGGGCGATGACGGCTGGGCTGAGAATCGAGGGCATTGTGACAGTGGCAACTGGTGTCTGCGGCTGAGTCGTCGGGGCGACGTCGGTGGTTGCTATATCGATTGGTTTTGCAGCTGGTGTTGAAGCTTTGGGAGGGGGGGCGTCTTAAGGTCATCTTGCAGCCAGGAGAGAGCAACAGCCAAGACTTACTCTTCACCTTTAGCGTAGATCAGGCGTGAGTTAAGTCTGAAAATATATTCAAGATAGCGCGCTTGCCTCGGTGAAGCCTTGGTTGCTGGTTGAAAAGCAGCGAAGGTGATGGGCCGGTGATCCATGAAGATGATGAATGGGCGGCTTTCTAGTATCCTCTTGAAGTGTTTAACAGAGGCGTAAATCGCTAGAAGCTCTCTGTCGTAAGTGCTGTACCTGGCCTGCGTGGGATCTGGCTTGTGTGAGAAGAATTCCAGAGGACGCCACGAATCATCAGGTTGAAGCTGCTCCAAAGCAGCGCCGATGGCTGTGCTCGAGGCACTCGTGCGAAGCGCAAAGGGGGCGTCCGGAGTCAGGAACGTCGTGCAAACAGCATCAATGACGCTGGCCTTACACCTGTCGAACGCTTGGGATGCTGGTCTGGTCCACTTGAGCCTACCTTTCTTGGACAGGCCCTTGAGCAGCTCGTTAAGAGGCGCCTGCAGTTCCGCGGCGTGGGGAATACACCTGCAGTAGTAATTGATAATTCCCAGGAAACGTTGAAGTTCGGACGATGCGGTCGGCTTGGGAAAAACTTTGATGGCTTTTACCTTCGCTGTTGGTGACCGTAAATCTACTGACGAAACCTGAAAGCCCAGGTAGATGACCTGAGGTTCACCGAATGTGTATTTCGCCAGGTTTATCTTGAAGCCTGCCTGCTTCAAGACGGTGAACAGCTGGTGGAGGTGCTGAAGGTGCTTTTTGTGCGTCTGTGACGCGACGAGGATGTCGTCGATGTAAGCCTTAACGAAGGGAAGCATGCGCAGCAGCTGGTCTATGGTGCGCTGCATGGTTCGCGTAGCGTTTCTGAGGCAAAGTGACATGCCGAAGAACTCGAAGAGGCCGAAGGGTTTCGTGACGGCCGTCTTCTTTACGTCTCCACTGACGATGGGTACCTGATAGGAAGCTTTGTGTACGTCGATGGCCGTAAAAACCTGACCTTGGCTCTCTTGCAGCATGTTCTCGATGATCGGGAGGGGGTACCGGTCTGGTACTGTTATGCTGCTGAGGCGGTGATAGTCGCCGGTGACGCGCCAGGAGTTGCTGGGATTGGGCACGGGTGCAGTAGACTAGCCCACTGGCTGCTGGACTGCCTGACGACCCCTTGGTCTTGGAGCTCGGCGACAGCAGCGTGATGATCCGATTTGGACTGGGAGGCTGTTGATGACCGCTGGTGCGCTGTTGCACGCGAAGACGTCGGCGAACTCGTACAGTAAAGACGAGTAGAGGCTGGCGACGTCAGGGTCGTCTGGTCCCAGTTGCTCGATTGTCCATCCCGCGGTGGAGCTGTGAGGGCTTCTTGTTGCTCAGTGATAGCCCGGAGAACAGCTTGTGCAGCTGTTGGTCCTTGAAGTCGGAAAACCTCGCAGTGACGTATTTCTTTAGGTCTTCGTACCTGTTTTCTGCTGGTGGTGCTGCAACAATTTCCGACAACCCGTCGATGACGATTGGTCCCAATAATTTGACGACCTGAGCGTACTTCACATCTTCGGAGGTGGTGTTGTTGTTCGCAAAGATGAGCTCGGCCTGCGTGAACCATGTGGCAGGGTGTTTAGGCCAAAACGGAAATAGTTCCATGGTGGCCATGAGTCCAGCGCTAGAGTTGGCGCGAGAGTCTGAGAAGACCGGGCTGGGCGCAGGCGGGTCGCTGTGTGTACTGTTGTTGTGAGTCGTAGAGGCGTCGACGCCAACGGCTGCTGCGTGGCGCTTCGACACTGTGTACGCCCGGGGATGACTCGGGAGAGTCGCTTGACCTGTCAGCCACCATGGCAACGAAGGCAACGGCAGCGTACGCGTCCGGGTAAAGATCGGCGAAAAGTTTGCTTCGCAGCATGTATCGTAGCGCACGCGCGTCAGCCCGGCGCGCGGCGCGTTGGAGTAGCGTCTGCTAGCGCTTGCCCTGTGCGGAGAACTGGCAGCAGGTTAAAACCTTGCAAGACGGTGCTCTCGTTGGCAGGAACGGGCTGCAGGTGGAACCACAGCAACAGTGGATCGCCATGAGACGTCTGCTCAACTGTTGCTTCTGTGTCCTGCCAAGTGTAGTCCGTTGTTAACGGAGCGAGAGGTTGGGTGCCACCCAACTTTTGTAATGACGGCGAGGCGGGCACAGGGTGTCACACGCAGGCACGTAACGTTGCAGCACGTGTAACAACGTTGGGCTCTGCGCGTGGTCGTAACTGGGCTCTAAGGCGAGGCCGTCCCCTTTGCACTAGCCCTGCTACCCGAGACGTTGGCACTGGCAAGCGCCAGCCTCTCGACGGCGGGACGTAGCCTTTTGGCGACGACGTCGTGCCCACGTGGCGAGCGGGAGAGCGGTAAAAAAGATATTGGTGCGCAAAGAGTTTATTCTCGCCTTGGCTCAACTTTTCATCAAGAACTTGCACTCACGATCAAATAAAACAGTTCGAGGGTCTCCACTTGTGGGAAGTATTGTTCTGCACAGGCAAAGCTGTGCTTCCACAAGAAAAGGAGCACAAGGGAAAATGAGCACACGCGACAGTTTTTATTTTAAAGACACAAAAGGCTTTATTCGTAATGTACAGTAGGATTTTTCTCTGCTCGCATTGAGAGCTATAGAATAAGTGTATGGCACCGCGCGACTCTTCTCTCTCAGCTGTAGCGCACCGGCAGTGGATGTGTGAATTGGCTCGCGCGTGCGCAGGAAAACTTGGGACGATGGTCTGCTTTCGTCTTGAGCACGAAGCTGGTCGCTGTGGCTGAGACGCCACATATTTGTTATCAAAAAGGTCATCGATGGTTTTTTAGAGTGCTTATACACGGTAAAGTGTACTCAGCAAGATAGAGGATGTATAGCTACACCGTAATCGGCCGTGTACGTGTACACGTCAATACGGCGTGTAAACGAGCCGCGCCGTTCCAAATTGTGCGAGAGGGAGAATGATAGTTGCACGTCTGCTTGATTGTATGTATCATAAGCAATTTAGTTGTAAAAAGTCTTTTAGGTCGTACTAAACCTTCAGTTCATTAAAAAAACAAATATACTATTTAAAAAATTTTATTGTCACTCTACCAGCATTTTTTCCACACAACACTGAAATGAAATCATACATATCAAGTAACTTTGTATATAAAAACTTTTCCGTAAAAGGCAGTAAAAAAATTTCGTATACTATAAATGCATAGAAATGATCACTAACCCTTAAAGCTGTTTTTACTCCTACCATAATGAACTATATTCTAATGTTGCAGCAGTTGACATGAAGCAGCGATTATTACACGAGAGTAATATTATTGGTGGCAAAATCAGCTGGAATATAATTGTTACTTCACAAAAATAACATTTGAGAACGGCCAAAACAATGCAACGCCTCGTACGAAGACCAGCACAGTTAAGATTTTCCTATTTAAAATAACATTGACGAGGCGTCGAATGGATGCAGCGGTGTTGACAAAAAATACTGATATATATATACATAGCCACATGTAGTCAGCTATCGTTCTCTCTCTCGCACAATGTGGAACAGCGCGGCTTGTTTACACGCCGCATATTATGCGTAAATGATATTTTGACGTATACTGTTTAGTTTTATTAAATATTTTTAATTAAAAATCAGTTTTTCNACAAAATCGAAATCATGAAAAACAAGATGAATCTGGACAAAGGAGCGTACGCAGATAATGATCTAACAGAAAGAGAGAGAGAGAGAGAGAGAGAGAGATTCAGAAACACATAAGAGATGTAGAAAGGGAGAAGAGAGATGAAGGCCTCAAGACGAGGGTCGGATGCATAAAATGCTGTTTAGGAGACAAGTAGTTCAGATGGGATGAAGAATCCAGTTGTCTGACAGTAGAAGAAAGAGAGACAGAGAAGAGAACATAGAACATAGGAGAAGAGGGAGAAGAAGGAAGGGTGATTTCTACTTTTTTGTGGTAAATAGAGCTACCAGAGAGGTCCACAGTTTTAATATTACATAAGATTATTCGTTGTTTTTTCATTTCGTATGAAAATACTATGTTATGCTTTTTTATATGTATTCAATACTGTAATTTTCAGAAGCATTAAGAACTTAAAAGAGAAAAAAATCAGCGTGGCATAGCATTAACTCAAGGGTGGTGTGGAAAAGTGTCAACTAATTATTAAGGACGTGGTGGAAAATATCTGAAGAGGGTTTCAACCAATATTGGAGCATTGACGAGACTATGCTATTAATGTCTTATAATCCTTCACATAGGCTTTGAGGTATAAGGCAAAAGGTTTTACTGAAAATCTAATAATCTATTTCAAAATAAGAATTGTGTGATTTAACATAACTACTTTATTTTAAGTCCTTAATTATTAGTCACCTGATTTTATACTTAAAAAAAGTAGTAACTAATTTTCAAATCGCATTAATGGAACAAAATCTATTAAAATGTTGAGAACAATTGATAAAATTCTTCAAAGTACATTTGAAGATGCTGTTATTATATAAGGTAACGTGAAACACGATCTCTGAATTATTGATACTTTTGAAAAAGTATGTAACGTTAAGCTGCCATACCAACTGAGAAATTTTTTTACGTGGTTCTTAATGTCTGATGATACTTATGGCAAAAAATTATAGAAAAATGTAAAATAACTTTTATTGAAAATTTTAAACAAAGAGAAAAAAATAATTCTATATTACAGCTGAATTTGATTCTTAAATTAAAAAAAAAACTTTAAAAAACTACGAAAAAATTCTTTGGTTAACAAAAGATTTTTAAAATTATTATAAGATATTGTATAAAAAAAAATTAAATCGTTTCAAGTGCCAAATAAATGGAAAACAGCTAATGTCTGTTCTGACCTTGTTAGAAAAAATATCAATTTTTTAATAGATAACGTTACATTTCCATTTTATAATAAATATTTTTACTTTTTAGATAGTAAAATTCTAAGTCATGTTAAAAAAAAGCTACTGGTAAAGGTGATGATAAATCTGATAGCAATATTTATATAAATTTCTAATTGAATTACTACACAATAATAATGAAGTCTTTTTTCCGCAAAAACTTTATTTTAAAATTGAAATAACTGGTACGATGATATGAAAAAATGAAATTAATCAACTTATTAAGAATTAAAGATCAAACAAACTAGCACGCCATAGCACTACCACCTGGGTGGTGTGGAAATTTAAATGTTTCTGTAATAAGCGTCAACAGCACTCTTGACTAAGACACTCACTGCTGGACTTATTTTAAAATACCAAAATTAAAACTACAAGACTTAAAAAACCAGAGGACAAAGGATGCCTGGGTACCCAAGTATGAAGTTTTACTTCTATGAAATTATATGGCAGAAAATATAATTATGAATATAAATATGCCTTCTATGAAACGATATTGTTAACAAAGGTGGTGCAATTATCGTTGGAATGAGTATAATTACGTCATTTGATTCTGGTTTTCATAAATATTTTAATATTTAATAACTAAACGGTTATAAACAATATACTATTACACAAACGATATAAATAATCCGTAGACTGGCCAGTATAAGACTATGAACTTTCATCGAATCTTCCGATGACTTCAAAATAAGTTCTTACCACCTACGCTTATAACTTCTCTCACGTCCTGCTTACATATGTCACATACACTAGCACCTATTTATAGACCATATATAACACCCAAAATAGAAGTTCAGGTTAGGCACTGGTAAGTGACGCACGTGCGTCCAAGCTGCAGAGCAATTGTACACGAAAAAACAACAAAAATCGCAGAACCGAAGTGCTAGGACATAAGGGAAGAAGGATTAATACAAATAAGAGTAAGATAGAAGCTGAAGGCACATTAACAGGAAAAAATGTTAGGACAAGTAAAGAAGAACGAGATCCGAGGTCACAGAACAAGTTAACCTACAAAAAAGAGGTTAGGCTTTTTCACAGCAGACATGAAAGACGACAAGAGCGATGAATGAAACAAAAAGAAGAACACAAGGAGCACGACTAACACACGTACAGGCAACGCGCCCATCATCAAGACCGGGGCGATCTTTAAGACACCAACGGTGCAACCGACGATTTTCACTGCAGGTCTCAGCAAGGCAAAGAAAGACAAAGATAAGGAGCATGAAAAAAGCCTGGAGGATGAGCCACAACCACGCTGGGTGGAGAGACTAGAGAGAAGCATTAAAGACAGATTGGAGCAGTTGGAAAGGGCGACGACGCAAAAACTAGATGACACATTAGAAGGTATCAGAGCAGAATGGAGGAAGAAGGAAGGAGCATGGGAGAAAGAGAAGGAAGAGTGGAAGGCAGAAAAAAAGGAGTTGGTGAAAAGAATCAGGATTTTGGAGATAGAGAGTGACAAGCAAAAGAGAGAGAGAGAGAGAGAGAGAGAGAGAGAGAGAGAGAGAGAGAGAGCGAGAGAGAGAGAGAAGAGGTTGAATGTCATTATCAAGGGACAGCAGTTTAAAGAAAGGAATCTAAAAGAAGAGGTGGGTGGCTTCTTAGATCTCATAGCAAGGCGCAGGGTGTTAGTCCGAACAGCGCTTATACTCAGGGGTAGAAAAGGAGAGAAGACAGGAGACAGAGTCCTAGTAAAGCTAAACAGCATGGAAAACAAAATCGAAATCATGAAAAACAAGATGAATCTGGACAAAGGAGCGTACGCAGATAATGATCTAACAGAAAGAGAGAGAGAGAGAGAGAGAGAGAGATTCAGAAACACATAAGAGATGTAGAAAGGGAGAAGAGAGATGAAGGCCTCAAGACGAGGGTCGGATGCATAAAATGCTGTTTAGGAGACAAGTAGTTCAGATGGGATGAAGAATCCAGTTGTCTGACAGTAGAAGAAAGAGAGACAGAGAAGAGAACATAGAACATAGGAGAAGAGGGAGAAGAAGGAAGGGTCAGAGTGTGTTTCTGGAATATGGCCGGCTTAGCAAATAAAGACAATGATTTTTGGAGGTATATAGAGGAGTTTGACGTGGTGGGGCTAACAGAAACTTGAACAGAAGCAAAGGAGTGGGGCGAACTGAAGAGCAAGCTGAGCAGGAACTTTAAATAATGACATGCAGAAGCGATCAGAGAGCATAAGAAAAGGAGGGCAAGCGGCGGCATGTTATACGGGGTAAGAAAAATGAGTCTGGTGGAAAGAGAGATCTGTGTGTGCGTAGGAAGTAAAGTAATAAGTTCGTCAGGAACAGTAGGCAGTGAAAAGTGGAAAGTAATATTGATGTACAGTCAGGGAGTGAAAGAATCGATGAGAACACTAGAAAAGGATGAATGGGAACCAGGACAGAGGCTTCTGATCAGTGGTGACTGAAATGCGAGGACAGGCAGTCTGGGGGACCCACTGGATTTGGAAGGTGAGACAATAATCCGAAAAGCAAAAGACAGAGTAATGAATAATGAAGAAATTACCCTAGTAAATAAGTTGAAAGAGAGAGGATGGGCAATAATGAATAGGTCAGAAGAAGATACCAAGGAATACACATGTATAGGGGAGAGTGGTCGCAGCACGATCGACGACATTATAACTAATTCAGAGGGAGGTGAGAAACTTGATAATTTCTTAATAGGGATAAGAGCCAACTCTGATCACCTTCCACTCGTCGCAGAAGTAAAGACAGGTCAGTCAATGGGAGAAGAGGCAAATGAGGGGGACTTGACGTTAGGTAGGGTTGTAAAGAAGAGGATATGGAACGAAGAGCTTACAGAGACCTATCACAGGAAGTGTGAAAATTGGAAGGCACAAGAAAGTAGCAATGACAAAAGGATGCACGAAATATTGAACAAGGTCGAACAAGCCATACCCAAAGTAGAGAAGGTGGTAAAACAGGTGGCGTTAGGGAAAAGACCATGGCATTACAAAGAGTGGGACCAGCGAAAGAGAATGTGGAGAAAAACCTTGAGCGACTGGAGAAAAAAATGAGCTGAACCAATAAGAATACAGGATAAGAAATATGAAATATAGATGGTGCGCAGAAAACAAAGAAACATACAAGGCAGAAGAGTTGAGCAAGATCAAATAAATAAAGATAAAAAAGGAAGCATGACAGCACATAAATAAATACAGAAAAAAGAGACAGGAGGTGTGCAAAAAGACCGATCGAAACACTTAGAAGGACCACTTTGCAAAAAGGTTGAAGGGGAAAGAGAGAAGAACGATAGAGAAACTAGCAGATGATGGATAAGCAGGAATTGGAGGACCCACGACACAGGAATCTTTTACGAGGGAAGAGGTTATCAAGACGATAAGAAATCTGAAGAGCAGACAGGCACCAAGTAAAGACGAGGTAGAAAATGAGGTGTGGATTAAGATTCCAGAGACAACAGGGAAGGCTTTTTTTCAGTTATTACAAAAAATATGGAATAAAGGAAACATACCGGCACGACGAAAGACAGGCCTCATATTCCTGATATTTAAGAAAGGAGAGATAGAGTAGAAAACTACAGAGGGATCACGCTGCTAGACACATCCTACAAAATATACGCAGGGCTGCTCAATGAAAGGTGGATAAAAGAAGTAGATCATAAGCTGCAGGAGAATCAGTTTGGCTTTAGAAAAGGAAGAGGAGTGACAGATGCTATTTACATACTCAACCACGCAGCAGACGTGAGACTAAGCAAGAAAAGAGGCAAAATGTACGCCTGCTTTGCAGACTTAAAAGAAGCGTTTGATAGCCTAAACAGGAGCAAATTAAAAGAAAGTCTAGAAAGATTAAGCAACAACAAGGTGCTAAACAAGAGAGTTCTGAAAATATATTAAGAAACATGCTGCAAAGTTAAAGTGGGAAACGAAATCTCAGAAGAGTTCTGGACAGTAAAGGGTGTTGGACAAGGATGCCCAATGAGCCCAACGCTGTTTAATATATATATATACAGCAGATCTAGAAGAGTTTTTAGAAGACAGAAGAGTAGGAGGTATCGTTATAGGTAAGAAAAAGGTCAGAACAATAATATATACAGACGACATAGTGCTTCTAGCAGAAGACGAGGAGAGCATAAGAGATATGCTGAAGGAGTTCAGAAAATACACAACGATAAGGATCTAACAGTAAGCATCAGAAAGACAAAAATAATTGTTTGAGAAATCCAAGAGAAAAGCAAGCAGAGTATGGAAGTGGAATGATGAGCAGATAGAGAAAGTAGGGGAAATTAAATACTTGGGCAATGTCTTACTAAAGAATGGCAAGGCTGTCAAACATCTGAGAGAGAGAAAGAAAAATGCAATGGTAGCTATCAAAAAAACCTGGAGCATTGGAGAGAGAATTTTTTGAGAAGACCTAGAAAGAAGATACAGGATGTACGATGCATTTGTCGAGAGTATAGAAGTCTTTAGAGCAGAGATGTGGGGCTACAATGATGAAGACGGAATGGAGGGGTCAAGAAAGAAATGTGCAAATTGGATTTGAAGGCTGGACAGAAACATTCCTAACTACATATTACAGGAGGAGACTCTTTTAAGCATTTGATGTCATACACTCCGATTTAAGTCCACTAACTCCTTCTCACTTTTTAATGTTCCCGGGAGGGTGGAGAGAGGGAGTAAGAGCCAGTCATGCTGCACTGCGTCTCTTCTCCCTCCTATGTAAGAAAGTTAATGTACAGGATGGTGTCCGGGAGGCAGTGCTCCTGCACTGTTGTTGCGCCAGATCGTGTGGACGAAGGAGTTGACGAGAACTTTTGGGAATTGTAGTGTACGCGGGTAAATAAAAGGGCGACTTCCTTTTATTGAATCAGCTTTAATTTTCGTTCGGAAATAAACACTCGCGTACATTAACTTTCTTACATAGGAGGGAGAAGAGACGCAGTGCAGCGTGACTGGCTCTTACTCCCTCTTGTGATGCAGAGCAGTTGCTGACTAACTTGGCGGAGCGATGTTAAGCCGGGGAGAGCACGGAGCTCAGTCATACCGTCTCTTTCTAGCGCGGCGCATGCGCTTTTCACTCAGAGCACACGCGTGGGATACTCGGCTGAAAACACTTTTGCCACACATACACGCACACAAATAACATCAAGCATTTGATGTTATACACGGAGGGATCGTCTGTCAAGGGTGCCAAAGGCCTCGAGTTAAGGCATGACTCGATTCTACATAACAACGTGGAAAATTCGACGAAGGTAAGGACTTGGTTTCCGATGACTCTCTTAAGGTGGAATTTCGTCGATTTGACTGCAGCCTCCCATAAACCACCAAAACGGGGGGCTGAAGGGGGGTTGAAGTGCCATTGCGTTCCAAGGGTGCAGAGAGCATCAGCAAAGGAGACGTTTTTATGTCGATCCATCAACATTTTGCTCATCTCTCGATCAGCCCCCACAAAGTTAGTGCCTCGATTACTGTAGAGATCGGAGGACTGGCCACGACGAGACGTGAAACGTAGGAAGGCCGCTATGAAAGAGTCGGCAGTGTAGTCCTCGACGACCTCCAGATGTACACCTCTCGTGACCATACAAATAAAGACCGCAACGTAGCCCTTAAGCGTGCCTCTCCCGCGGTGCTTTGCTAAACGAACAGGAAAAGGACCGGCGTAATTCACACCAGTTCTTAGAAATGCTGGTGAGGGAGTTACTCTTGCAGCTGGCAGATCTGCCATCAACTGCGTTTGTGGCTGTGCAGCATACCGGCGACAGGTCAATCAGTGAGACAGCACAGAACTTACAATCTGACGACCATTTAGTACCCAGTACTTTCAACGAAGAGCGGTCAAAGTTATTTGGGTACACCGTGAAGAGTAAGAAGATGATAGCGTTTAACAAGTAACAGGGTGAGAGAATCTCTACCAAACAAGATTAGTGGGTGTTTCTCGTTAGAGTCGAGCAAAGCGTTACTTAGTCTACCTCCAACTCGTAACAATCCATCAGAGAGAAAAGGAGCGAGCTTACGCTAACGGCTCGAGGCAGGAAGATGCTCCTGTTGACTAATGGGCAGATTAGCGTTGCGTTTCAAGACGGCAATGTCCTGAGCAAAATGACGCTGTTGATGATCAAAGATCAAAAGCAGAGACGCCGATTCTAACTCAATGGTAGTCAAGCTGGAATAAATGTATCGTGCAAAAGCTTCACGTTTGATGAAACTCAGGTCAGTGGACTGTATAGATGTAGTTAAGGATGACTGCCTCAGTCTACCAAGACATCGATAAGCGAAACGCAGGACGTAAGCCATGACCCGTGTTAACCTGAACCAATGAGAGCAACGGCTAAGGAGCGAGGTAACGAAGGAGTCTGGCTCCTTTTTCGAACAACTTGCTACGAGGTTGAATGAGGGAGACGGCTCGATGACTTCAAGTTTCAGGTCAGGGTACTGGGGATCAGTCTCATGCAACACGTCTGGGCCATGAAACCACAACTGCTTGGCAATTAGCTGACTAGGGAGAATGCCTCTAGAAGCCAGATCAGCTGGGTTCTGTTTTGAGGAGATGTGATGCCATTTAACGCTCGGCATCAAGTGGTGGATGTCTGAACATCTGTTGGCGACGAAGACCGGAGCGTTAAGCCAGTGGAGGACATTAAGAGAATCCGTCTTCAGGTGGATGGGAACTCCATCACAAGGACAGCAGTCAGTAAAGTGTCTTACGACTTTAGCCAGTAGATGTGCACCGCACAACTCAAGCCGAGGAATGCTCAGCACCTTAAGAGGAGCAACTCGGGTCTTGGCTATTTGAAGCGACACGTGAACAACATTTTCTACAACCACGCGGGTGTAGACGACAGCAGCGTAGGCTGACTTAGACGCATCAGCGAATCCATGGATCTCTAACCGGATACTAGGGGAATAAAAGTTCCAACGGGGAATCCTCACTTGATTGAGTTGAGGAATCTCACTCAACCACCTGACCCAAGGTTCAACAACTGAGTCTGGAAGGGGCGTGTCCCACGAAATTTTAAGCAACCACAGTGATTGTAGCAACATCTTTGGAACTATAATCACTAATGAGAACCAGCCCAAAGGATCGAAGAGCCGGGCAGTCTGGGCGAACAAGGTTCTCTTGGTCCAGAGATTAGGAAACTCATCAACCGTGAATTTGAAAGCAAATTCATCAGTCTGGAGGTCCCAAGACAATCCAAGGACTGAAATGGCTTCTGGATTTTCTTGCAAAGTCTTTGGCTGGTCGACTCGATGGTCAAGAGGGACGCAAGCCAAAGCCTGCGGCGAGTTAGAGGACCATTTGCGAAGAGGAAATCCACCTAACCGTGCCAGTTCCGTGAGTTCCTCACATTTTATTGAGGCTTCCTCCACCGAATGACCACCTGACAAACAGTCATCTACATAAAACTCCTCGCGAAGAATCCTGGAAGCTCTAGGATGCGATTAAGCATGCTCAGAGGCAAGTTGGCGTAAGACACGAGTCGCCAGGAACGGGGAACACGCGAGACCATAAGTGACGGTAGTAAGGAAGTAGGTTTTGATCGGAGAAGAGACGTCAGGTACCTTAGGATCGCTTGAAAAGTTTGATCGTCTGGATGAACTGGAATCTGCCGGAACATCTTTTCTACGTCGGTGGTAAAGACAAACTTATAAAGACGCCACCTGAGAATCAGCTCGAAAAGAGTTAACAGGAGATTTGGACCTGTGTGGAGTAAGGAGTTCTA
Source organism: Copidosoma floridanum (assembly GCF_000648655.2). Next base: position 265,312 of record NW_019379644.1, read on the forward strand.
AGACAGACCACCTCTGTTCCTAGCAGAGCCATTAAAGACAACTCGCAGCTTAGGAGTTGGCGTATTGGTCTTCAAAACTCCATGATGAGGAAGAAAACACTTCGCTAGGCTCGAATTCGATACTTCGCGCATGTGACCAAGAGCCAGGTACTCAGCCATAAAGGTCTTGTGTGACTCGAACAGGTGAGGGTTATTCCTAAACGTTTTTTCTTGTTGGCGAAACATGGAGAGCACCGTGTTATAAGAGCTTTCCCGAAGGGAAAGAGCGTCAGCGACTTGACCTTTAAACGGAAGTCTGACCACAAATCGACCGTCCGAGGATCGCGAGTGCGTGTGAAAAAAATGTCCTCGCAATGAAGATCCTCTCCCTTGAGCTCTGGTATGAAAAGGGGTTCTTCGACTAACCAAAATCGTTGCACTATTTCAATTAGATCAAGGTCTTTAGAGATGTGCATTACGGTAACCTCTTCGGGTCGGGCAGTGATCATGTGATTTTCCCGCTTCGCAGAAGGGACATTTTCCGGTGGATGGGGCACAGGTCTGGACAGTAGCCATCCGATGCTGGATGCGGAGGCTATAGGTTGATTTGCAGGGCCCCATCGAATTCAAATGACATCAAGCATTTGATGTCATACATGTAACCTTGCGAAAAAATCACTTGAAACTCCATTTCTATGATCTGTAGAAATCTTCTAATTGTTGTTAGTATGAAAGATTACTTTCAGATAAACCTATGAAATTTTTAAATAGATCCACAGGTTTTTTTTTTTTAATAACGCAACAAAAAAAGTGTCAAGTATGCGTAAAAGCGTGTATCTGAGTACATCAATGTAAAAAAAATAATTGCCAGAGTTTGCTGCATATATTTGCTATCCTCTCACCTCTCTGAACTTTTTCCCCGCTTACTATGTGATGACCGTATTTGAGATACATATCACCTCAATCCCAAAAAAAAAATTATGAAAGAATAAAATACAATAAAAATTAATTTTTTTGTTTATGCAGTACAAAAATTTTTTTTAAATACTGAAATTGCATTTCAAATATTTTGTTTTAAAAACTTGACTAAATACATTTGTATTTAATAAGGTACTCAAAATAATATAGTCAAACGTAAAATAATTTTTTAACGAGATTGAACTTAAAACATAATAGTGTAGGACAGCATGCTGTTAAAGGCTCATAACAGGCTAAGCAGGCCGGTTCACGGTGAAAGGTTAGAATCGATAGGTAAACTTTATCAATTTACTCATTTCCTAAGTGACTGACCGATTCTTATTTGAAGATCTTAAATTAGGTCCTAAATTTAAAGATCTATTTTATTTTATTATCTATTAATGTTTATTATCTATTATCTTAGCGTGTGTCCATACATACATGATTGAAATCATAGTTTGAAACCAGGGAGAGGAATAAAACTAGGAATAAAAATGGGAAAGGGTGTAGAGGAATAATACTACACATTCACCAGGAGGGTATCTTGTGGGTGCAAAAATCACTCGGGAACGACTCATACTAAAACGGTCCCAAAACGCTTTGATTTTATACATTCGTAACTAAAATACAACATTTAAAAATACATTTTTAAATACAATTGTATTTTAACAAAGTATTTAAAAAAAGTAAAGAAAATATAAATGTATTCAAGCAAATTATTTCAAATACTTAATCAAATAGAATTGTACTTGAAACAATATATTTCAAATACAAATGCATTTCATATAATTTATTTGAAATATAGTCTCGTAAATACTTTCTGTTCAAATATTGTATCTAATATTTTCTATACTTTTTACAAATGAATTGAAAATACAAATGTATTGACTATTTTTAATTAAAATAAAATATTTTAAATACTATTGTGACGTACAGTATCTAGAACCTTTGTAAGT
>NW_019379644.1:278984-294587 GCF_000648655.2 Copidosoma floridanum
AGTAAATTGAAATTTCCACATGATTTGTCTTCTAATTGTAAGATTTTATTTAGATGTAAAAAAAACGACTTTTGTGTTTATTTAACTTTGAAAAACAAACTGAAAAAATATACTTACATTATATTATAAATTTATTTCAGTGGGGCTGCCCACACATCTCCCTACACCCCCATGGTCCCTCCACAGCATCTCCACAGCCCTCTCTCAACAATACAGAAGAAAATTCTTTTTATATCTCTGTGAATTAAGCCCAACAAAATTTGTGTGAGCTCCCCACTTCCCCTTCACAGCCCTCCACGTGAATTTAGTGCCCCCCCCCCCTCTTACGACCACCCACTACCCCCACAGACTTAAAATATTTTAAGAGAATGTTATGACAATTCTGTTTTAATGAAAATATGTTAAAAAAAGTGTACATACGGGGTTATTTGCCTACCCCTCGGTCCTCCCCCACATCGTCCAAAAAAAACTTAGAATGTATTGCAAAAATACTCTATCATAGGGTTATTATGGAATACTTACCCTTACAACCCCTCCACACACCCTAAAATAACTTTCAATTTTTTTTTAATTACTTTGTGAAAGGGAGAAAAGGTTCTAATTCACCACCCCCTTAATGAAAAATTTAGAATTTTTCTTAGGTATCTGTATGAAACTACTTCAAGTTATTTAATCAAATACAAATGTATTTCAAATAATTCACTTGAAGTACAATTGTATTTAAAATTTTTTATTTTAAATACTGAAATTGCATTTCAAATATTTTGTTTTAAAAACTTGACTAAATACATTTGTATTTAATAAGGTACTCAAAATAATATAGTCAAACGTAAAATAATTTTTTAACGAGATTGAACTTAAAACATAATAGTGTAGGACAGCATGCTGTTAAAGGCTCATAACAGGCTAAGCAGGCCGGTTCACGGTGAAAGGTTAGAATCGATAGGTAAACTTTATCAATTTACTCATTTCCTAAGTGACTGACCGATTCTTATTTGAAGATCTTAAATTAGGTCCTAAATTTAAAGATCTATTTTATTTTATTATCTATTAATGTTTATTATCTATTATCTTAGCGTGTGTCCATACATACATGATTGAAATCATAGTTTGAAACCAGGGAGAGGAATAAAACTAGGAATGACTTTAGCCAGTAGATGTGCACCGCACAACTCAAGCCGAGGAATGCTCAGCACCTTAAGAGGAGCAACTCGGGTCTTGGCTATTTGAAGCGACACGTGAACAACATTTTCTACAACCACGCGGGTGTAGACGACAGCAGCGTAGGCTGACTTAGACGNAAAAATGAGAAACTTGTAAATTTTACTTATCAATTTTAAACTGGAAATGGGGAATTGGCGCGCTAAGCGCGCAGGAGGACGTAGCTTTCTTCTTTTTAATTCACAATTTCAATGACTTCTGCTTCCAAAAAATCTAAGCCACTCGTAAAACCACGTCGTTAAGAGCTAGGACGAAAAACTCAACCAGCATGATGCAACGCCAGACAATGATTTTTAACACCTGCATCACAAGAAATATACAAAAATTTTTTTGAGGTTTAACAATCAAAAGAGACTCTACTATGACTGCTGCTGGAAATATTCACATACTGAAAAAATTGCCATTTTGATAAACAAGGAGGATTACTGAGTAAAACTGTAAAAATATTCTAATAATGGAAAAAATTGGAGAACAATGGATGGCTGAATATACTGTATTAACCAGCAGATTTTTTTGTAGCTAAACAGTCACTCAACAGCTACGTATTTCACGTTTAAATGAAACTGCAAGTCAATTTTTCTTGAACAAACCAACTGCATTAACAATCGAAAATTCAAAGACGCAATCAAGTTATTTCCGTTTAAGATGAGCTGATAAGGAAGCTAATACATTAAATGAATCCAGATTTTTTTTCTTCATCACAAATTAGAAAAAAACTGAAATTTTACAAGCTATATTATAGTATGGTATGGTATTTTATTTCTAGGACTCTTTTTGACTTTTGCTATATCAGAGATTTTTTTGCTTTTAACTTTTAGCCTTCACTAAAAGGTATGCAAGCCTTTTGTGCGGGCCCCTTGTAAAGTTCCCCACAGACGACTTAATCATCTATCCCACTGGTCACTATTCATAAGGCACAGTGATTGTTTTAAGTACACCCCACCTTTTATCAAGTTTAATCTTTTGATTATTATTATATTACATCAAGGGAGGAATTTTTTTCAATAAATCATCTAAACGTAGGTTACCCCGGCTGCCAAGGTAGGCCCGAGCTATCGCTGAGCCTATATTTCTGATCGGGTAGGAGGATAACACGGTAACCAGCTATGGAAGCTGCGAATTTTACTACCATAGTTGATGATTTTTTTTTTATTTATCAATTTTTCTTTATCATTCGTTTGTCGTACAAAAATTTATAATTTTTATAGAATTTTATTTACTGTTACATGTATTAATTTATGTTTTACCTAGAAATCATTTCTTATTAGGAACAAAATATTCTTTCATGGCTGTTAATAATGTTTTCTGATACTCGGAAACACTCCAGAATTTACTTAAACTTAACTTTATATCAGAAAAATTAATTTTACCTAGGATACTGTTCATGAAAATACGAATGTAACGTCAAGTAGAATGGCAGTATGGCATTTTCGGTCAAGTCAGAAACGTCCCAGTGTCTGTTAATGCTATGGTTACAATTTCTTTGCCAAGAAATGGTAAGACAATCACTGCTTTTACATACACATGGACAGAAAATTAATACACAAATCAAGCTACACCCGTGGCTTGGTTAGTAAAAGAACAATTAAACTGTGATCAAACTACCTAATACAATAACCTTTATATCTTTTTTATAATACTAACATAGATCAAAGATTTTTTAACTCAAGTACAGAAGACAGTTATTTGGATAATATTTATGAATACAGTGAAACTTTTCGAATTAAAAAAAGCTTTATTGCTCAATAATAATCGTTCCTTTGGAATAAAGATAAAAAATGTATTAGAATTGCTCCTGGATAAGGCCACGTTCCACAGAGTATTTTATTCGATGAACATGCTGAAGAAGTTCCGTTTGCATTTTTTATTTGCGGCAATTTTGCGTATTAGTAACACCGTTTGTAATGGCTACCAGTGAATTCAGACGTTCTGATTGACGAGGAGTTACCCTCTATTATTTTCTATATCTCGCAGTAAAAATTGTGCGATTAAGAGTAAAAAATTGTCCCGCACTTGTGTTCAAGCACTTTAGGCACAATCGGGAAACTGTATCAACAACTGCATAGAAACTAATCTTGCTTTCTTTCGATTCATACTTATCTCTGCTAATTATTGGTAGAATAGAATCAAAGAGATTTGTTCGCTGTGATCAGACCATTAGTTAGACCAACAGCATTCATGACACTAAGTACCATAAATTCAAATGGACTAACTTATTACAAACTTCATATAAATTAGCGAATAATGGAGAACTAATTTATGCAGAAGCTTTGTCAGAGTTGAATTTTATTCAAACAGTGCACTAATCAATAACGATGCTGTAACAAGCACATTTTTTTATGTGAACCTATTGCAGTCAAAAAGGTTTTCTCCCTTTAGTCCATTCAGAGTTGCCCAGTATTTTAAAAGGATTGAATTCTGAGCCAACAGGTACACATTTTACTTGGGATAGAAAATTCTCTAGAAAATCTTATCAACTATCAAAATGATTGACACTTTTATGTATGTCTCTGAATCCAAAGCTTCTGGAAAAATAGCGCGCTCGCTGAATTTCAACAAACATGAAAAGAAGTAATAAATTTTAAATGGCTTGTATATCCAATGGCAGGGTCAATAACTGCCAGAATGGGAATTTTTTTCTTACATTTAATACCTTTTGCAAAACTAAGTAACGATGCAAAAATGGCCTCCACGCCCTGAAACACTCTTGCTGACGTAACGTATATACATAGCGTATAAATTTCATGCTTCTTCGAATTTATTCATTTTTTGAAAGTTGTATATACGCTGAGAGAAGGAGAGGACGCTAACGGACCACCAGCTAGGCTATACACAGCAGCACCAGTAAGAAAGAACACGAAAAAGCGAAGGGAACTACTACCTTCATATACTCAGTAGCTGCTGGGTTAAGCGTGACTGCGAGGGGAGATACGCAGCAGTAACTGTGGCGGCCATAGTCAAAGCGAAAGCTTGCGAGTTAGTCTCATACTGATCATCTAAGTACAAGCAGCGAGAGTACTGATAATTTTTCAGGCTGGTTCAGGGCACGTGGTAGAGAAGAGATCAAAAGAGAGTTGAGAATTTCGAGAAGGCGAGTAGTATATTGAGAGAGATTAGATTAGATTAGATTAAATTAAACTAGATTTCTTTAATAGTGGCTATAGACTTAAGATCCAAAGTAGTCATAGCTGAGTAGATTATACAATATTATGAATAAAAATACACATTAATAATTACAATAAAGTGAGATCACATTAAAAATACAATTTTACAAAAACGATAAGCTACCTAGTTAAGGTAGTTACACATACGTAAATTTTTAATAGATGAGTCAATTTAATTATATAATAAAGCGAAAGAGAAAGAGAGAGAGAAGTGTGTTCACGAGTACAGCCACTGCCATGTTCTCCCAGGATGAGATCTCCGGGTCGAGGACGACAGAAGAGACTAGAACAAGGAGAAGAGAGTCAGAGAACGAGCGAGAGAAAGATGAAACAAAAATGGGCACCCTAATAGAAAGTCTCCGGTTTGCCTGAGGTCACCATACGGGCCATCTACTGCTACCGGACACTAATGTTCATAGCCCGTGTAGACGGTGTTACCAGGTGAGTATACGGACCCGTTAAGGCACCGGAAGTGGTCCAGCCACCGTATACTGTACGTAGCAGGCCCAGATGGTCCGAATTCAGTGACGAGGTTATATAGTTTAACCATGCTCCGATTTCTTAAGAAGTTATATTTAGAGTATGTTAGAATAAACAGTGATTAAATTATAAAATTCAAAATGGATAAAAAATTTGAATCACGTTTAAATAGTAAAAAAAATGCAAAGAATTGTCTCAGAAAAAGAACAAGCGGCTAAATTTATGCAAAAACGCAGTTTCACGAAAAAAAGACACGGCTGATACGAGGGAATATATTACTGATGTCACCACACTGTGTAAAAAGATGGTACTATTCGGTGTAGGGTTGGTTAATAAATGTACACATTCCTACGGGATGAAAAAAAGAGAGCCTTAAAACACAATGATTATTGCCCTTAACTTTGCATTGAGTGTCAATCGTATATATTCTAAACAAGCTAGTATTATATCGTTTTTAGCGATTTATGGCGTTAATTTTATCTTACAGACATAAACTGTAGTTCAAAAAAAGTTATATTTTTCAAGATCTTTGAGTTTTACGTTAACTTTGTAATCTGCAATGTAAATAAGAAAAACGAGTAAGTCAGATAGGGGGAACGATAAATTTACAATTTTTCAGCATTTTTGCGATTTAGGGCCCTAATTTAATATTATAACTAAATATGTTAAATACGAAAAAGTTGTATTTCGACAAGACCTTCAACTATCACGTTTGATTTATTATCTCAAGTGCAGAACAAAAAAGTTGGACAGGAGAAAACGACATTTTACAAACACTTTTTTGCTCATGGAACGTGTGCGTTACATCCTAGATAAAAATGTCTTATACAAAAAAGTTGTATTTCAATAAGATCTACAACTTTTACGTTTAATATCATAATTTAAAGTACAAAACAAATAAGTCAGATAGGGAAGTACTACATTTTTGTGATTTTTGAGCACTGTTTGGCTCACAGAACGTTTGGGTTTCAGCCTCGACGAAAATTTTTCAATACAAAAAGTTGTATTTCAAGTATATCTACGACTTTGTCTTTCACAGCTAACCTCGGAAATATCACGTTGTAACGTTATAGCCAAAAAAACTATTTTTTTTCATTGACAGTACCATCTTAAAACGACTGCCATTTTTTTTCTAAAAGAGGAAACCTTACGGATTTTAAGCCATCACGTAAGACATAAAAGACGAAGCTATTTGTCAAATTTTAGTCTAATCCGACAAAAACTGCATGAGTTAATAAAAAAACTTGATTACGCCCGTACATACATACATATAACCCTAACGCTGAGGTCCGCGATCGCAAGTTTTTTGTACCAATACGTATTTTACACAAAAACAATTAGTTTCAAAGGTACTTACACTTTTTGCTCTGGCAAAAATATAAGGCACTCCTGAGTATCGGTCGCGCCTAAAAAAGGAAGAACTTGAAAATGTAGAAAAAATTTTCATGTACCTACAAATGTAAATACTCTAAAAATTCAAAAAGATGTGTTTATTGAAAATATAAACAATTTTAATGTGATGAAGCCTTCAAATAGTGAATCACATAATAAGTTTTCTGGTGATTGTGAAATAGTGATAGATGAATCGAAGTTTAATGTCGAAGAGGAATCTCATTTATTTGATGATGAAAAATATCGCTTTGCTGTGTGTGTGGATGATGATTACAATGATAATAATGACAGTGACGATAACGATGAGAATGGTGATAATAATGATACTGACGACAATGATAGTAGTAGTGATGCTTATGAATATGTTTCCAATATTTATGAAAACTATGAAAATTCATTTGAGTCGTGTAAAACTTGCTGTTATAAATAATTTATGAATAAAGATTTATATTTCTTATACATATAACTTATTGTTTATTGTTAATGCATAAGCAGCTCACTATTTTACTTTCTTATACTTAATGTTAGGGACGGAGAGAGATAATGTGTGTGAACAAGACAAGGAAGTGTGCAAGAGATCACGAAGTACATGCTCAGAAGTGCCACCATTCAAGTTCGCGCACAATAGTTCTACATTAAATACTAGAACTTTTACAATTACACACGTTAATACAATGACGCTATGTATACAATATAAAATGTTACATCATAAAAAGAAAACAAAAATTCAATTTTTTTTTCGCATTTTTACAGTTAGTGATGAAACGAAATAAGTAAACTGAATTATACTTCTTACGATATATTCACTTAAAGTCTATACTAAGGCTGCGCCCTCTGTATCAGAGACTTGGTAAAAGTTTTGGCATGTAAACAAACGGCTTAGAGCATGCATATAGCTGCTTGTGATTGGAAGGCTCATTGAAGGAGACTGCAGCAGGAAATCGTCGTTCTCTCTCTAGCCTGCCAATCACAAGCAGCCACATGATATGAGGCTTTTGTTTACATGCAAGAACTTTTGTTAAATATCTATTACAAAGGGCACAGCCTTTGCATCGGCTCGGAGTGAATACGGCACGTGGTATTGTTAACACTAAGTACATACACATTTAAAATTTGGTAATTCACAACTGATGGTCATTTGCAGGTAGGTCATTACATCTTATTCTTGAGCAAAAAGGTAATTGTATGCAGAGTTCTTAAATGATAAAGAAGTTTTTAGCATTTCGATATGAAATGATAATTTGTCCCAGAGCATTATCACCGATACAGTAAAGGAACGTTCATAAACCCTAGTAGAGGCTATTGGCTTAAGAAGCCCTGATCTGATCTGCGCAAGTCACCTTTTGAGGTAAAAAAATTCTTTAAGTATTCAGATTTGGCAGAAGTTAGTCTACGACACATGGCGATAGCTTTAAAATATTGTATACGCTGCAGGAGTATCAACCAAATGAGGAGCTTGTAGAATGGCTTCAGCTTTTCATCCCGTCTTAAAAAGAAAATGTACGTAACTACTGTATTAAGCAAGTGTTACAACTTTATATCAAGATACTCCACCAGATCAGCATAAACGAGGCAACAATAGTCAAGGTGTGGCACGAACAGTGCGGAAGCCAACAACCCACGCAGAGAAGCAGTTTATTTACCACCCTTACAACGCAGACGGTGTAGTACCGTATACCAAATACATGACGATTCCAAGATGAGTCCTTAGTGAAGACTACTCCTAAACTCTTTACCGTTTCAGATAGTGGAATCACACGATTTTTTATTATGATTGGAGTCGAATCTTCCTTATTCACACGGCGATATTGCACTGAGCCAAAGAGAACGACACATTTTTTCGTCATTCAGTATAACGTCCCATTCGCACGACTATTCGAACAGTGAACCAATATCAGAATTTATTTAATCTATGCCTTTTTTTTGGCCAAGTGGTTTGCACTCCAAATATATCTGAAGGTCTTTTGCGAAAAGCATAGCCTTAGAAAAACGTAAAACTGATAGCACCGAATTTATAAGCACATAGAACAGTATTGGCCCGGGAAAGGTGTCTTGTGGCACTCCAACTTTGTATACTCCACTAGATGAGCAATATTCTGCGATTGCCTAGCCTTCGAGTACATCTGGTCATGTTGTCTGCAGGCAGCTACGATCTCATCAGACATTCAGCAGTTCGACAGCTAGCTTGCGAAAAACTGAAACAGAGACATCCAAGGTAGCTGCATATAGCAGCGTTGATACTGCACTCATTCTCTTACATAGATCTGCTGAAAAAGACTCAGGTGAGAATTTTGCAAAAACTCTTGATTTTAGCACTCTATTAACTGGTGCTGTTGTGGCAAGTGCGTGTGGCGTATAGTTATACAGAGATACTGTGTACTAGATGTTAAGTGACTAAATAAATAATTAGTTAAAGATAATTACTGATATTGAGTCAATCATTCTCCCTACAGAATGGGAGAACTCCTGTACGAATCCCCATTTTTAGAGAAAGAATTCCAAGGTGTACGAGAGACAAAGGTGACGTACAAGAACTAAATCGGTCAATGCAGCGTCAGCCCTCCTTTTTATTTTCATGTGCAGAAGCACTACGTAAATTTTTAACCTTTGTTTCATTAACTTTTTTCAAGATAGTGTTTTTTACGAAAAGTTAAAAAAAAAATTTTTTTGAAGTGTGACAACATTTGTCACGTACGACACTGATATAACGGTGTAAGAAACTTGTCATACGTTGATATCTACTTTCTTCAAACACGTTGAGCGTGGCACTGTATAATTAATAAAACTTGTATAGCAAAATTGAGAACTTGCCAAATAGTAGTGCAGAATCGGTCAAAAAGCCGGCAAGAGTACCAGTGCCAGAAAGGCCTTGGAACGTTTTAAGTTCAATCGATCTGCAAAAATGGAATTTTCTTAGCTTTCATTGCACTAATTATTATTATTGTTTTTTTCTTTAATTGAGGTAACAAATCAAGAAAAGTTCAACTATCACAACCAGGAACGTGATAAAATATTGTTAACAATAATTTTTTAACCAATTTTTAAAAATTCCCAACTTTGTTAGAAAAAAAGTGTGATATCTTTTTTTTATAATATGATAAGCTTTAAAACTTTTTTTTTTTTTTTTTTATCTCTCATAAATCCTGGCGCGATGGCTGCTTACAGGCATAAAATATCGTAAAATACACTTTTTGTNAAAAAGTTTTAATTCGTATCAACAAGCCTATGCTTTAATACGATTATATCATTAACTTCATTCATGTTTATCTCTTTTTTATATAATTTAACATAGTTTGAATATAGTTTGTACCATCTTGTTTACGGTAGTTGTTTCCTAAATCAAAAGTATCTGAAAAGGTACAAAATTTTCAGCAAAACTAATTAAAGTGTCGAGAAATATGTGTAAAAAATTTGAAACCTATTAACCACGTCGTTAACGAAATATTCTCGTCAAAAAATCACTCTTTTAATATTGGAGCAATGATGCATACACTACATAGCCCGATTATTTTAAAAAGTGTAACTTACCCCATATCTATAAATAATTAAAAAACTACTGAAAACTACCTTAGACAGTAAATAAAAACACATAAATTTTTTTGAGAATTTTTTACTACATAGTTTTAAAGTAATCGTAATCTAAACAGTGCTCTTCGTTTGATTTTAGAAGATAACCAAGTAAGTATGGCGTATGTGGCAACGCCAAATTATCACATGGACACAAGTAGATAAATGTATGTGTTTATGTACGTATAAGTGTACGCAAAGGCATTCACATTTCTCTCTGATATTTGGAATACGGGATGATATATGAACATAACCTTAGTATTGTATATCTATATAAACGATCGACCTATATATTAGAAAACAACTACCTTAACCAGTACAAACTCTTCAAATGGATTTTTAAGTGTTTTAGTATGGTTTTGCATTTCTTGTGGCCGAAATGATTGATGGGGCCCTAATTATTCTATCTACAAGGAAAAATTTTCTACGGCTACTTTTTATTATTATCATTATTATTATTATATTTTTAAAAATAGAAGCGTTACGGGCATTTGTTAAATATAAACATAGCCAAGGTAATGGCGCTGTAACTATCTGAGTTAATAATTCAATATTGAACGGAGATACAAATTAAAGCGTTACTGATTAGTGTTAGGGGGTCTTGACAAAAAAAAAAAAAAACGTTACGGGCTCTTATAATATTGTTCAAAATTGCGATGCATTAAATGACAATTAAGCTTAGTATTTGCACTCATATCATATACAAAAAATCTATATTCTAATCCATTACCAAGGTAGACGACCAGTCGTTAACACATATTTTAAAGCATGTTAAGTGCGTATGTGCATACGCGAATCTGTGGGCGTATGTGTGTGTATTTGTAAGTCATAATATGTTAGAGCTAGTTTAACACACGAAACTCGTACGTACCCAGTCGTTTATAAAAATGTGTTATGTATGTGTATTGCGAACTACAAAAGGAAATCCATACATGCTAAAGACAAAAAAAATTTATTAATCAAGTAATAGTACATTAAACATCTTTAAAAGCTTTGTTTGTAGGTAGCACATTTTATTTTTATACATTCTGTAAATAGTGTCAAAACCTAAGGGCTTAAAAAAAATATATATGTACATACATGTGTGCATCTACATAAAATAGGACTTATGCAGACAAATAAAGATCGTAACTAAATGTATGTTGAGGATTCCGGAATCATGCTGAGAATCAGCATAATTCTTCACATAAGTATTTATCCTTAAAGCACGTAATGTCTGCGTAAGTTTCATTCTTTGTATATATGTTTACGTAAAAACTGATTTATACAGACTTGGCTTATTTTTAGGATATATACTTATAAAACTAAAAACTTATGCAGTCAGCATCAGTCAGTAGTAATCCACATAAATACGCTTTTTGTTTGTAAAGTGTCAGCACAAATCAGAATATTTATAGTTGGGGACAGTAGGGGACAAGAAAAATGTATGGGGGGGGGGGTAAGAGTATGTGGGGTATGTGAGGGGTCGGGCGAAAAGTGAGTTAAGCTGAAATAAGGGAAAATACGATGGAATTTTATCTTATTTTGTGGGAGTTAATGTGGGTTTGTAGGGGGGAGGGGTGTGAAATGCCCCACAAACAACAATGTAATATAGAAGGATGTCATACTACATTCTTATTTGTGATGGTTAAGCTACTCTCGATTTTCTAGCCCAATAGTTACAAATTTTTTATTCCGTTATAACAGTGTCATACGTGTGACAAATATTTATTAACTTTAAACCTTCATGACTTCAGTTCTGATATAACGAGTAAAGCTTCAATTGTTTAGTGAGGTGCCCCCTGTAAGCTTACTGATTTTAATAAATTAAGTTATAAAAATCACGAAGTTATGTATTCAACATGTTGAGTTTTTAAAACAATAAAAAACGATGTAAAAAATTAAAACAACCATTTTATGATAGAACATGTAAAGTGGATCTTTGCGAGCATACGTAAAAAAATGAGGAGCAACATGGAAATTTTTTTGACACTAGAGTAAATCTTTTTTTTTAATTCACTTAATTGCAAAATAAATTATGCAAAAACTAATCAACGGACAAGAATTGTCTCATGAACATAATTTAAATATACCTGAAACTACTCAATTTTAGAATTCTATGAAAAAAAATACTTTTTTTTACCATCGCATAGCTTTAAAGTGACGATACATTTCTTTGTAGTTCATAGCTGTTGTGCAATGCAAAAATTCAAATTTATAAAACTAAATACTAAATTCGATTAAGCAAAGTAATTAACGATCAAATCATGTTCCGTAAACTTTTCGCCTCAAAGCTTTTGCTAACAGATGTTTATCAAGAAAGGCAAAAAACATGGAATTTTTCATGAATTTTGCTGTTTTTATCCTCCTGTAAATTTCTTTTATCATTTCATGTTTGAGCACCCTCTAAATACTTTAAAGGATCTTATTGCCGGCTAATGCAAACAATGAACTCCATCACATCATGCTTAAACCTCGTAAAAGCTTTGGCACTTAGACTACGTACCTACTTCTCTATCTCTGCCTATGTTTATGAATCTCAATGTTTTGGTAACTATATATATTTGATCCCAAGTCTAGGCTTGTATCTATATTCGCATTGGCATCTTCGCCTTTGCCTTTTTAAATGCTTTTAACAGAATACTTGTACTTCCGTTCATGCTTCTAAGCGTCTATGTCTTTTGTATTTAATTATTATATTTTGATCCTAATATACATGAAATAATCTATATTATTACTTTTTTTATTTTAAACAGCTGTTTTGCTTGAGCGTGTTTTTAGCTCGTCTTTGTTTTTTTGCCGATTTCCAAAAATGTATCAAACGCTCTAGCACGTTAACAACAGACAAAAACATATAGAACGATGTGAAAAAAAAAAATCGACTTTTGCACCACGATAACGCCCCTGCTCATACACAAATTTTTAGTAAAATCACATAGTAATTCTACCTGAGCCACAATATTCCCCAGACCTGACTCTTTGTTACTTTTTCCTGGTACCAAAACTAAAGAAGCTCATGAAAGAATGATGGTACGCTATGATTGAGACGGTAAAGACAGTATTAAAGGAGGTGCTAAGCAAAATAAAATAATAATTTTTTTAAAGTGCTTAAAGAATTGGAAAAAAAGTGGGCACCTTAAGTTTCAAGTTTCTTTTCTTTCATTAAAATGATTATTTTGTATCTGTAATGGTTGTTCAATCTTTAAAATACTGCTGCAGTAAGTAACAAATGTGACGTAGAAAAAAATTAATATAATCCTTATTTCAATTGTTTATAACTTTTTAACAATATTTTACCAGTGGTAGCAAGTTTCCGATTTAAACAAATTATTGTAAAATTATGGGCCTATAATTTTCGACAGGTATATCAAGCTTGCTGGCCAAAACCTCATGCCACACAAGGCATGAGGTCTACAACTTGTCGCTAATTTGTTGCTAATTTGTTAAGTCAAAATCGATTTTTTTGCTTATTTCCCTTTTTAAACAACGATGAAAACGTTAGCTTGATATCAAGCTAGCTGGCCACACACGCGTATCTTTAACTAGGAGTCAGATAGCTTCACGGGATTTGCGCGACAATTTGTCGCTAATTTGTCGCTGAAAGATTACTCTATTGTCAATTTTGTTGTCGATCATGAAACGAGCGAAAACGCGATTTTTGCCGATCGGCATATCCAAGTAGCAGGCCACACGTGCGTATCGGCGACTAGAAGGCAGATAGCAAGACTATATTGATACTACAATTTGTCGCTTTTTTGTCGTTCAAAAACAGCCAGATATTGTATCTCTAATTAGAATGCAGATATAGGTCCACGGGGTTTTCACTGTTCACGACGATCTTGTCAAGTACGTATCTACCTTATGCTGTGATATTGCTGTGATATTAAACTTATGGACGCCTTCTGCAAAAACGAGCACCGTTCAGAATTTTCCGTTTGAATTAACATAGGGAAAAACGAATGGTTCTAGTCTTCGTTAGGGCGTCCAAGAAAACACGAGACGAGAAAATCGACGTGGTCAGAAATTTTTGTGGTTTTTAATGTTAAGGTGTGTGTCTGTATGTGTGCGCTCGGGTGTAGCTTGTGTAATTACACGTGTATGTGTGTGTTTTTAGTTAAAGTGACTTGTGTGGACTTTAAGTGCTTTTAGGTTACATAATAATATCATGGTGAAATTATTCGAAAGTCCGCATAATTCCTATTTTGGTATATAAGTGGGAGCGAGAGGCAGCGGGAAAAGGTAAATTGCGACTTTACCCTAAAAACTATATAATATGGGAAAGTATATTTTTCCATGTGATAAAGTGATTTTGGAGGGTCATGTAACCCTCCTTTACACTGCCAGTCAAATTTTTTTCTCTCACCCCCCCCCCTGCCCCAGTAAGGAAATATTCGCAACTATTTTAACAAAAAAAAATTTAAAGGAGTTGAAGACAATCCTTCCTCAGACCCCCCTTGCAATTTTTTTCACCCCTCGCTATCCCATCTGGTTATATTATAATTGTGTCAACTAATAAGATAGAATTTGTTTGTCTTGATATAGTGATTTTGAAGTCTTGCAACACCTTACCCCTTCACTTTTTTCTAATTTTTCTATGACTAAATTAATTTACATTTTATAGAAAAAATAACATAATACTTCTATCATATTTTATGGTGAGTAATTCAACCAATGCGGTGGTAACTAGAAAAATAAACACAGACAACAAAATTATACCTGAAAATTTACTGTTTAATCTTTGCTTAAGTATCCGTCAAAATAAGTTTGCAAGTGTAAGTCTCCTAATTTATATTTACTTTTAAAAATATTTCCACTGTACTGAANCTACTGTATTAAATTTTCTAGGTTATAACATGAATAATCTATACGAATACAAAATTTTAGCAAATTTTTCCTTTACCTTGAAGTTTTGATATAACGAGTTGGATTAATTATTTTTAAATCTTTAATACGTTTGTCAATTGTATTGTTAAAAACGAATAACATAATGATACATCATACTAAAACAAAAAAACACTATATGATTATATTAAGTATTCAAACGGTGGTCCTCACTGGTAGCCCTGCGTACTACGAGTAGACAAAAATCTACTATAAACTGTTTTCAACCTAGACAGTGCATAATATACACTGAAAAAAATATGAATAATAAACGTTTACGAAACTGGAGAGCTCAACTTCAAGTTTATATTCATAATATAAATTTTAGAACTTTTGTATCAATACCAATAACGCTGTTAAAACAAAATTCAAGAAAATTAATTCCAGGAGATAAATATTTAACATCAAATGATTTAAAATTTGAAAAAACGTTAAGGAATTATGATGTTACACATCAGCGTATAATTTCTTTTCAGAGAATTTAATATCATTCGTATAAATATTAAAATATTTATAAAATTGTGTCACACCGACATAAGCCAAACTTAAGATAGGTATATCTATGATTCTTATACGATAATTTTTTAGCTATCTACATGATGAAGTGACATAATTTTAAAAATTTGTATTCATAAAAATGGATTGATTTAATTTGTAATTTAGTAAAAAATGAAATTATTTTTCCAAACTGTATTTTAATGGCAATAAAGATGCGTTACCTACATTTAAAGTTATTTTTGCTTTATACTGGTATTTTTACTTTTTAACATTGTATCCAATCTTCTTCAATTGTATGTACATCTTAAAATTTATCTTTGAGAAAATTATGAAGTACATGTTAGTCTTTAAAAATATGTGTGTGTGTGCGTGGGAGCGCGATCGCGTGTCATATATATATATAAGTGACTAAATAAATAAT
>NW_019379644.1:294859-306584 GCF_000648655.2 Copidosoma floridanum
TTAAAATTTTATCAACTTATCCATTTTTTAATAATAACTCTTTGAAATTTAAAATTCTAACTACAATCTTATACATTTACCCGTATGGCAGCCAATTTTATTAAATAGAGTATATTTTGCTACAATTAAATGGTAGTTTTCCTACGAGTTTAAAAAGTCTCTGTTTGCGAACCGAGAGGTTTGCGGCCCGAGCCGAAGGCAAGGGACGTACCGAGGTTCGTAAGGGAGACTTTCCAAACGAGTTCCGGAAAACCGCTTTTTCGCCCGAGGAAGTACCAGCCTCCCAAAACCACCCGAGAACGGGAAAATTAATTTTTTACCAAAATTCTAAATTTTCAAGATGAATGCCAAAGTTATAATATGCATGAAAAATTTTATAATGTAAGCATTTCAATTTTTTTTATGTAAGAACTTGAAAGTACAGTATCTTAATAAACTTCGACAAACAAAAAATAAAATTGTCAACGGTTCAAAATTTTTTTTACCATACAAAGTTTTTAATGTTTGCTTGGTTCTTCCAATCATTTTGTATAAATATATTCTCAGGATTTTTACATCTTCATACCAATACGTTTAGTTGACCATGAGAAAATAAAGTTCTTTTGTAGTATAATCCTAATTTATCAAAACTTTGACCTGGTAATTAACTGATTGTCATAAAAAAAGCTAGGACTATTAGAAACATTCACTACCTTTAAATTTTGCATAATCTATGCTGTAATAAGTATAATCTTTTTCTTCAATAAAATTAAAAACTTTATCATTTAAAATGTACGGAAGTTTGTTAGAAGCTGTTAGAATTACTTTATTTCGGCAGCTATTTATACCATCTCCATAAATTTGTTTAAAAACATTATCACTTTTCTATCCCTGTGAAATTTCAAAAAATTTTTTTTGTTCATTTTCAATCTCTATTAACAATAATATAACTTTATAGTTTCCTTAATTATTGAACTTTTACACTCACGCTTTATCTCTGAAAATATTTGTCTTAAATCGCCTCCTAAAATAAATAGTTTTCCAATAAATAGAATTTTATTATCACATAAGTCTTTTTAACTTTGATCCACTATTTCTCAAACTTTTTAGGGATAATTGAAGCTTCGTCCAAAATAATTACATTTACTTTTCGTAATTTTTTCATTATAGGTTCTTATTCAAAAAAAGAAATTTTAATGTTATTTAAATCTAATAATAATCAATATGTTCTATGACTTGTCATTCCNTTTTTAAACAAAAAATAAAAAATTAATGTTTTGTATGAAAATGTTGTTACAGAACCTCCTGGACCATTAATAAAATATAATTTTGTATCACTGTGAATAATTCCATTAAAAATTGTTTTTCGATTTCTATCTAGGTTAACAAGTAACTCCTTACAATTTGTAACTAAATCAATTACAGTTTTATTGTCCTTAATATTTTAAGATTTTACTGTTTCATCTTGTTCTGGTAATCCATAATCTTTACATGATGCTCTTTCAAATTTGAAGATTTTATTTAAATGTAATGAATCATTATTTTGTTTATCGTCTTTCTAATCTTGGATAAAAATTTTTGGAGTGATTCCAAAATAGACTTACCACAAACGTCTTCAGATATTAAAAACCATGTGAATAATTTTCTCAGTTGATATGACAGCATAACGTTATAAGCTTCTTTAAATATTTTATATATTCGAGAGTTGGGTTTAACTTCACCTAAAGCAATAGCAGTATCTCTAAACGTACTGTAATGTATGTTATCAACTGTTTTCAAACTTCCGAAAGATTCAGCTCCACTCGCCCGATTTTAAATTAATTTTAAAAAAACGCTCGGAGTCCTTAAGTGACACTATATTTAGTCACCTTATTGTTAAATTAAGTCCAACTCTTACTCTTCTAACCCAAGCGTTTACCGTCGAATTGAAACAGTAATATTCTAAAAATTTCACGTATTTAATTTTTTTGCGAAACTATCTGTTTCATTTTATTTAAACCAAACCGTGTTAATACTGCTTCAGAGTTTTCTATAGCTTTCAACATATTATTTTCTTGAAAAACTATTTTTCGTTCATTTTCAATAGATGCTGGTAAATTAAATACAAAATAACTACGTCCTCACAGAGGGAGCTCCTGCGATTGCCATGCTGCTTCCATGGGACTTAAATAGCGGCCATCTACATACTCTGATATTTCATGAAAAATTTCTGTATCGTCTTTTTTATCACTCGTATTTGTTTTCGTTATTTTAGTAATGCTCTATCTCCTCATTTACAAATATAATCAAAAATATACGTTATACTTCAAATAAATACACAATACTCAACATGAATGTGGCAATTATACTAAGTTAACAAAAATAGATTGTATGGTACTGCCATTGAATTATCAACTAAAATATTTTAGTTACTAATTTTGATTCTATATATGTGTATCACATCTATTGTCACTTTTTTTGTAATTCGGGTATCCATTTTTTGAGAAAACAGTATGAGTAGTAAGCTTTTTTGGAAATTTTTTTGTACAAATTTTTTGATGACTGGTAAGGCATGGACTATCTTTACTGTTGAGGTCTATGAAGAATGTGTTTAATAACTAATTTTTGTATTTGTAAATTAAGTGGAATTTCTGCTGAAAAATATTTATCTATGTCTGTAGTAGTGAATAATTTATTGTTAAGATGCAATGGTACAATAATATAAGAATGAGGTAATCCTCTTTTTTTAAATTTAATGGTATAAACGTAAGCAATAACTTTTCCAAAAATATTGTGTTTAGTAATATCGTCTCAAATTAATTTCAATTTTGTATGAAATAATCTAGCAATTGTATTCGGTATATCATTCAGAGTGGTACCTTTCGGGAAGTTTTAAAAATTTGCTTTATTTCTTTCTATTCAGGATTACATGTATCGGTTATAAAAAAGTCAGGTCAACCAAACTCTCGCATTATCGCAATTGCAACTTGATAATGTTTCGGCATATACCTAGTACCACCGATGTATGTAGAAGTTAAAATAAAAATATTTCCAACTTTATTGTTTTCAAAATTTTTAGAGTTATTTGAGGCAATTCGCATTAAGTGATCTATTAAACCTTGATAACATTCAATCCTTAGAATTTTTCGGTTATTGCAAAAAAATCTTATTCTATTGCTTTCTATTATAATATATGCATGCAAAAAAAATTAATGCATTAATTTTCCAGCATAGAGTATGGAACTAAAAATGTTACTGTTTGGTCAATAAATAGTTCGATATTACTAATTTTGAAGCAACGTAAGATTTTCTGCCTTTGTTAAAATTTTTTTTCTATCGCACGTACTCAATCCTACATTTCCTACTGAAAATTATAGGAAATACCATTGGATCGACATGCTGTATTCAGCACACAATATCGATAATATAACCTTTAAAGATGTTAATAAATCAATTGATAATATTTATATAAATTTTTCCCTAGAAATGTTAAACAATATTCGTAAAGGCTTGCCACCTCATGAACTTAAACTAAAAATAGGTACAATAGTATTATAAATTAGAAATTTAAGTATTTCAGACGGCTTATGTAACGGTGCACAATGGCGAATCACTAAATTATTGAAGTATAACATAGAAGGCGAAATAGTTACGGGAGGAAAAATTTGGAATAAAGTTTTATTCCAAGGATTACGTTACATACAAAAAGTGCTTCATTATTACCTTTCATTTTATATTTCATGTTTTAAAGATTTTACCATTGTACGATGGAGGAGGAGGTAGAGGAGACTAAATAAAATAAGCTTGAGTGAGGGAGACAAAACTCTTTTTAATGGTATAGACTTGAGCCTTTCACTCATTACGATTGTGCTAGCTATACTAACTTAGTATACAGTGTGCACGACCCTAAGGAGAGCGGTGTCATGTCTAGCCTAAGCTGACGTGTGTATATATATATATATATATATATAAGAGCATTCATTGCATAAACAGATTTAATTAACATTATGCTCCCTCAATGAATGATTTGATATAAAATATTTTTTCACAATAGATTAAAAATTTTTTTTTAACAACAATAAATAATTTGATATATAACTTAGAACCAAACATATAATAATTTTCATTTAGTTTTAAATCACTGATAATTCACTTTAGTCCAATATTAGTACAAAAGTTTTTAATTTGACTATCAGGTGTGATCTTTGTCAAAGCGTCGGCTAACATTTTCTGTGATGGTGTGAATGACACTTGCAATTCTTTAGCTTTTATCTTCTCTTTCAGGAAATGGTGTCGTATGGCTATGTATTTGGTCCTTGATCTTGCATTTTCTGCTAAATTAATTGCTCCCTTGTTGTCACAATAGACAACAATGGGCTCTTTTTGAGTTATGTTCAATTCTTGTGCCAGACGACCCAGCCATAGAGCCTCCTGAGCGGAAATGCCAGTTTCCAGTTTCTCCTTTCTGTACATGTTATTGCTTGCTCGTAGGTGAGTGGTTTGTCTTCGCTCTTGATTACCGCATACAACTGGTAGTCGTCTAGGTATTATGGCTGCTTTGTCAGCCTTGAAGTACGACGTAGTGGTTGCTGGTAGTTTTCATCAGAGACATTAGACAAAACAACATCATCGTTGTCCTTTTTTTGTCTCTGAATTTCTTGACATTGTTCATCTTCATCCACTGAAATTGGTAGTAACGTTATCTCTTGGGAACCAGCCTCTTCTTCTTCGATGAATTTCACATCACGACTTACCAAGAATTTTCTTGTTGCTGGATTCCATAAGCGATACCCCCTTTGGGTGGATGGATATCCAATGAAAATACATTTAATTGTTTTTGGATCAAACTTACAGCGCTGTTGATCTGGTACCAGACCATATGCCTTACATCCAAATACTTTGAGGTGCGAGAGATCTGGTTTCTCTCCATACCAGAACTCGTATGGTCTTGCTCCTTGCAACATCCATTTTGGAGTTCTGTTATTTAAATGAGCTGATGTTGCCGCTGCTTCAGACCAAAGTATTTTATTGAATTTTGCTGTGGAAAGCATACAGCGTGCTTTTTCCAAAAACGTTCTATTAATTATCTCGGCTCTACCGTTTTGTTGCAGTGTATACGGGATAGAAGTCTAGTGTTTAATTCCCATGTTAGATAAGAAAACTTTTCAATTCAGTGTTGATGTACTCCCTGCCGTTATCTGTATGTAGGACTTTTACATGTGACTCAGACTGGCGTTCGACGAAATTGATGAAATTTTTTACGGCGTAAGGCACTTCTGTGTCAAGAAACGTCAGAAAATATTTGGACCTGTGTATGGAGGCTTCCGGCACAGCACAGAAGTCACTATGAATTAGGTCTAATTTTTTTGACGCTCTGACTGGATTTATAGGGAACGGATTTTTAATTGTCTTGCCTTCAATGCAATTTACACATGGTACTTCATTTGTCTTTGATTCAAAGTTTATTCCTCGCGCATTTTTATCTCGCAATAATTCCATGTATTTTATATTTAGGTGTCTAAGGCGTTTATGCCACAAATTTTCATCTAAATTTGCGAGGAACACTTGGTCACATGAAGTATTTTCGGTAAACTTACTATCATCTAATTTGTAAACACCGTTCATACACAAGGATCCTGTAAGTACAATTTCCTTTCGCACAATTATAGCATAGCATTTATTGTCTTTGACATTCGTGGAATAACCATTTTTACATAAGGCACTTACGAAGATAAAATTACACACAGCACTAGGAACATGTGATACATTACTTAAACACACATTTACAGGTTTATTATGTCCTTGGCGCGTAAGCTTAACTTTTCCTTTTCCATGTATTGGTATTTTGCTGCTATTAGCAGTGCCAGGCTTTTTATTTTCAACCACTTCATAGGACGTAAACAAATTTTTATTATTGCACATATGCTTCGATGCACCTGAATCGATGAGCCAGACGACTTTGGTGTTTGCATTATCGCTTGATCTGTAGGTACACACATTTATATCACCATCATCAGTGTCAGAGTCATGCTCTGGACTTGCCGCATAAGCTTTTTCTCCAGGTCCTTTTGAGGCTTTGCACTGGCTGGCAATTGTAGCAAGTAACGTTGCGTGGTGCTCGTCGTGTTTGCTGCTGGTTGTGTTGGTCATGGCGGGCTTTTTTCTGCGGAGCGCGAGAAAAAATACCTGCAGCTCGTCTATTTCCGAGGCTCTGTCGCTCACTTTAACTTCTTGGAGCAACTTAGTCTTTACGAGATCGGAGGAAATTTCTTGTCCGCAGCTCTCGAGGGCCATGATCATTGGCTTTTACTCTGCAGGCAAACCAGCAAGCAACAAAATGCCGAGCCATTCGTCCGGTACAGTCATGCCCGCTCCTTTAAGCTTTGTTGCGCACGTCACCATTTTATTTGTGTAAATTTCCACGGAGGTACAAGCTTTCAGTTTAGTCGACGTAAGCTCAATAAGCAAATTTACTCGACGTGTAAGTCCATTATCTGCGAATATTTTCTGCAGCTTTTCTTAAATTTGCTTTGGTGATATTGCACCTTCGATGTGTGTGTAAAGCGTGGCATCAATGCCCAATGTAAGCTGTGCTATTGCTTTTGTTTTTTTTTTTGTGTCGATGGCGACGCTTTCGATTTCATCGATGGTCTTCCACAAATCATTTAATTCGAGGTAGGCTCTCATGGATAAGGCTCATGTATGATAATTTTCGCGTCTGTTTAATTTCTCAATAGGTAGAAATTGAATCGGACGATCGGCCATTTTTTTTTCTTTGTTCTCAACTCTCACTCATACACAATTATCTCGACTCAATACTAATCTCACTCTCTCGTGACAACACTTGAAAAAACCTCTGGGCAAGTCTCAATATGACCAGATGGTGAAAAGAATTTATTTTTTTCAGCAGGTACTACAACTGGTTTCTCGGCCCATAACCTGATGTTTTTAAGCTTTTACCATTGTACGATGGAGGAGGAGGTAGAGGAGACTAAATAAAATACGCTTGAGTGAGGGAGACAAAACTCTTTTTAATGGTATAGACTTGAGCCTTTCACTCATTACGACTGTGCTAGCTATACTAGTTATACTAGTTATATTGGTATACAGTGTACACGACCCTAAGGAGAGCGGTGTCGTGTCTAGCCTAAGCTGACTTACTTGTATAAGAGCATTCATTGAATAAACAGACTTAATTAACATTAATATAGAAAACGATTTCCATTAGTTGTAGCATTTGCTATGACTATAAACAAGTCTCAAGGTCACAGTTTTGGCAATAAAGGATTATACTTGAAAAAAACCTACATTTTCTCATGGTCAATTGTACCTCGCTATCTCAAGATGCAAAATAAAAATAGAATTTTTGTTAATATAGATAGAGAAAACATTTTAGACATTGTAAATACAGTTGAACATTTTTGCAGTACCAAAATATGTATTATTTTTGTGATGTATTAAATAATGTTTTTCTTAGAATACTTTAAGTAAAACATGAATGAATAAATAATCTTTTAACTACCAAGAAAAATGGTTTTATATGGTGGAACGTTGCTTGAAATGCCCCACACAGTTAACTATATAATGTAACAGTTAACTATACAATTTAATATATAATCATAATAACGCTTTAGGCAACGACCCTCTCTAAATCAATTATGACTTTAGAGGTCTTCTTGACGAAGAGATAAATCATAACAATAAGAAAGGTTTGTCTTGAAGTATTTTAATAATAAAGCATATAAAAAATATTAGATTAATACATATACGACACGTACCCGTCTGTATACACATCAAGGTTCATGACAGACGGTATGATCCCTTTGAGATTCCATGAAAGTAGGATGGGGGGCGGTCGGGGGTCATGAACAATACTTGGGGCGTCTGTGATGGGGTCAGGGAAACTGCGATGTGTCAAAGTAAAGGAGAAAAAAAAAGGGTTTTCACCTTATTTTATGAGGGGCAGTGGGTTAATGGGGGTCTGTGGAGGGTTGTGTGGAATGTCCCCCCGAGATAACTATATAATATACGAAGATGTGTGTGTGTGTCTGTGTGTGTTCATGAATGGTGAGTGACAATTTCTTTACGGAAGAGTTATTATGAGAACAAAAAAGGAATTATGCGGACGCCCGAATAATTTCACCATGATATTATTATATAACCTAAAAGCATGTCAAATCTACACGAGTCACTTGAACTAAACGAACACAAACACACACACACACACACACCTAATTACACAAGCTACACGCGAGCGCACACACACAGGCACACACCTTAACAATGAAAACCATAAAAATGTCTGACCACGTCGATCTTCCCGTCTCGTGTTTTCTTGGACGCCCTAACGAAGAGTAGAACCGTTCGTTTTTTCTCTATGTTAATTTAAATAGAAAATTCTGAACAGTGCTAGTTTTTGCAAAAGGCGCCCATATGTTTAAAATCACAGCAATATCACAGCAATATCACAGCATTAGGTAGAAACGTAGTTGACCAGATCGTCATGAGCACTGAAAAATCCTTGGACCTATATCTGTATTCGAACTAAAGATACGATATTTTGCTGTTTTTTAAGCGACAAAAAAGCGACAAATTCTAGTACCAATATCGTCTCGCTATCAGAGTTCTAGTCGGGGATACGCAGGTGTAGTCAGTTAGCTTTGTATACCGATTGGCATAAATCGCGTTTTCGCTCGTTTCATGACCGGCAACAAAATTGGCAATAAGCTGATCGTCCAGCGACAAATTAGCGACAAATTATCGCGAGAATTCCACGTAGTTATCTACCGCCTAGTCGGAGATACGCACGTGTGGCCAGCTAGCTTGATATACCGATCGACAGAAATCGCATTCAAACTAGCAACAAATTAGCGAAAAATTGTAGAGCTAATGCCTAGTGTGGCATAAGGTTTTGGCTAGCTAGCTTGATTCCCTTTTGTAGACCTATAGAATTATGCTAGCCCGAGTAATAAAACTTTAAAAGAAAAAAAAAAGATAGTTTATTGTAAATGTTTACAACTTTTTAAATAACTTTTTTCTAGTGGAGACAAATACTAGGATGTAAGCATATGTAAGCATAAGGATTAAAGTATTACTGTCGTTCTGGCACGTACAAGTATATGATATTATGACATGAATATAATATATTGTCATGTACTCTTATTTATAATCACGGAACATAACTTTTCTGTCTTAATTTGCATTTAATTACAATATATTTAGGCTTCATAAATTTTTTAAACTACCAGCTTTGTACATCAACTTTTTATTTTACGTAAAAATAGCTGTGAGATAAAAAAATAATGGAAATTTATTTATATGGAGTAGCCTGTAGGGCAGAGACTCTGTATCATACACTGTATTAACTTCTCAAAACTAAATATGAATACTCAACTTTGGTCCAATAGTCTCGAGATGCAACCTTCCTTAATGAATTTACAGCTGATTGTATTAAGTTTGGGCTTGATTTATCTCTTAAAGCACTAGCTTTTTAGCTAGAAACTCTTGATGATATACTGAATGCGCTTAATGATCTTAAAATATTTCTCTTCACTCATATGTATTATCCTATATTAAGAATAGTATATTATGCATCAAAAGAGGAGAAAGTACGGCATTCCTTTCCGGGTACATATTCCGGGTATATATTCCGGGTATAGACCGGTAGAACGGGACAGATCGCTGTGAACAATAAGTTCACGTCTGGGAATCATAAAGACCTTTGCTTATGTGTATAAAACATAAGTTAGAATAGCTGTTATAGTTGTCACAGGAGCAAAACAATAATTAATTAATTTTTTAATTTGTATAGCAAATTAATTATTATTTTCAATCAGTTCACTTCTGGAATTCAATATTAATTAACTTTGAGAACAAAAAACAAATCCGATAGCAGCCCCAGACGTGTATAAGGCGCACGAGCTGTGATAACGGTCATTGGTTATCGTATTGGAAATCGGTCATTAAAAACAATCGGTTAACGTCTGGGAAGGACTGTATACGTTATATTTTATCTTTCTAGCTGTATACACAGTCTCCCAGACGTGTAGGTCAGATTTTTGTTTTTTTTTTGACATCTTCGATCGTGCAACCGATACCGATCATTTGGTACGATTAGTTAACTAACAATATGAAATATCATCAAAACTTTATGTTATAGACATAGTATTTAGCTTCTTCCCAGCCGTTTTAATCAAGTACAAGCAATACTAAACAAATAAATAAGTTGTTAAAAATGGCGCACCATTTTTACCGATCGATTTACGTCTGGGAGTAACTTTTTTATAATCATTGTACTCCCACGAGATTAAAAAAACTGTTTCCCAGACGTGTAGTATTCGTACAAATATATGTAATACAAAAAATAAAGATGAAAAAAAAAAATTCATGCATGTTAAGAACACTTGCATGTTAAGAATACTTTAAAAAAGCTTTTATACACTTGAACACCCGCAACATTTGTAATAAAAAATAAATATAAACGGTTGTAATAATATACGAAAAATACTATAAATTATTCGAAAGGATGAGCCGAATAACGGTCACTTTTGGGACTGTTGTACCTATAGTTATAATAGCTTATAGGCCCAGGAGCGGATCATTGCAGCGACCTCAAGAATGCTTTTATACTTGGCACCCGTTGAAAAGCATTATTACGGCACTGATTCTTCTCCCTCTCTTCCTTTCTTTCTTTACCTTATTCCTTTTCTTAGGACACAGATTCAGTTTGTGATTTCGTCATTTTTTCGTGGCTCCTCATGTGTCCAGCAGTAAAATATGGCGAGTGAGGCAAGTCTGCTCAAGTGTTTTTTGTGTGATGGAACAGAGGGTGTGAAGGAGTTTTCGACAGCAACACTGGGAAAATGTGCTGAAGCGCTGAAAATTTCGCAAGGAGCACAATTTGCAGCCATGCCGACGTAGATCTTCCGAATGTGCCAAATAATAGCATCGGTTACCACTCCCGGCCATGTTATGCTTCATTTACTGCTCTGCGAATAGAATACAGGTAAGGAGCCAAGAGAGCCCATAAGTACATACTATTAAACATTATTTTAACAAAGTACCTGTTGATTTATAAATCGTAATGGGTGTGCTGGGTCTTTCAAAATTTGTCTGCGTTTAATAATGGAAAACTTAATTATCATTACGAAATAAATTAACTGTAATTGAAAAAAATAGATTAGTAAAATAAAAAGACAATGCTCTGCTAATTCGTAGAATATATAACTTTTATTATGCTGCATGATTCTTACTTAAATTGGAGCTAAAGTGTATATAAGCAATACATAGTCATGCCACTGATAATATTTATATTATTCAAATCTGTGGGCTTCGAGTTAATATTACTTTTGACTTTTGCTTACCTTTGCATATTATATTCAAAACATGTTATTATTGTTATTATACTCCCTCACAAACGTCTGTCGTATTCGCATATTTGTCGTGCACGCGTACAGATACTTTTGAAAATTCACTCCCGCACGACGGGGCTTCCCCTCGGAACCGTTTGGGCAGAGGTGTTGTTTACATACATAAATACAAATTCTTCATTGGTCTTTTGATTTCCGATGCAAAAGTCGCGCGTGGCTTTTCGAACATATTTATACGTTGGGACAAGCACGCGTTCTATCTCAAATTTAATTAACATTATGCTCCCTCAATGAATGATTTGGTATAATATACTTTTTACAATAAAATTAAAAAAAAATTTTTTTTTTCTTTTTAACAACAATAAATAATTTGATATATAACTTAGAACCAAACATAT
>NW_019379644.1:329051-355676 GCF_000648655.2 Copidosoma floridanum
GATAACATTGAAGCCAGAGCGAGAGCAAGTCAGTTAAATATATACATATAGCATGTACTCAGTTGCAGAGTCCAAAGACTCTCAAAAAAGAAAAACTCGTATCGTCGCTTGCTTTGGCTGTGCGTTCAGATATATACAGCTATATAGCCGACATTTCCACTCCTCTCCTCGTAGGCGCACATTCGGTATACCCCTTCCACGCGTCTCCAAAATGTGCGCCTATATGGACATTTCCACGCGAATCCACTCTTCTCATACCCCTACCGTGCTGCTCAAATAAAAAAAAAAATGTGCGCCTGGTTCGGCCGCTTGGCCGCGGCGGGGCGCTCGAACCACTGGAAAAAAGTGGGCACACTCCGTAGCATGGCAGTCAGCAATCTCCCAACTAATCTCTGCTATTATACAGATGATTGGCATTTTTTTCAGGAAAATCAATGCCATTTTGTTGTCGAACTGGCTAATCTTCAATCTACACCAACAAACGCTAAAAAAAATTAAAATACGGTGAAGCTAATGACAACATGAAGTTTCTCATAACGAGCCTTTTAAAACCATTTGAAGAGGCCATGAACCTAGAAAAATTTAATATTTTATTAAAGACTTGGAAAGTTAAGGAAGAGACAATTTTTGGCAGCTTTCACGGTCGTCTTGTGATTATATTGTCATAAAACACTAAAAACTGGAGTGATGTGTGAAATTGTTTTTTGTGGTATTATTAAAAATGCGCAAAATTTAGTTTGAAAGTAGAAAAATTGGACTTGAATTGTGACTCATGTTAAAACATTTGAAAATTACTGCTAGTGATTCAAAGTACACTTTTTTGTAGTTTGAATAAGTATTCAAAAACCAAAGTTTCTTGTTCAAAAGATGTACAGTATTGTATGATTAATACAACGTATTTTAGACTGAAAGATTAATTTATTACAATACTTACTCTATTAACATATACTATTCGCTGCAATTTCGGCCATTATAACACATTATGGTAATAACTCGGTTTAACGCAGTGGAATATGTTCATAGAAAATGAAATGTCCTCGCATGTGTGCATGTATTTATTGACGTGCATTATACGATTATATAAAACTTTGGTATACACAACCCACTCCACATAAGGGTAAATGGCCCAACTACTGCACAGGCACCAATTACTGCGCACTCAACGGTAACTGAAAATAAGAAAAACAGACTGAAAAATTTGGGTACTTATATATTGTAACACGCACGGACATTAATAACGTTCAATCCAGAATCACACTTTACATCATGACATTTATAATTATTTAACTGAGTGACTCTAAACGAATCTAACCTACAAAACTTTGTAGTCGTGCGTAGTGATTGGTGCGCAGCAATTTGGTCGAGGGCTTCAGCCTGAAAACCTTATGGGAGATACCCGCGCAGTAATTGGGGGCGTAGCGACTGGTGCTAATTTTATAACCGTGCGCAGTAATACCAGCAAATGATATCAGCACTAACAATTATTAAAAAAAAAAAATTAATAAGTAACATAACAGAAAAACGTTTGTCGTTTTTATCGCACAAGATGCTGCAGATGAAGATTAAGTAAAACTGCTTCAATTTACATCGAAAAACATTGAGAAATGAGAATCAAAAATTTCAGTGCGAAGTAATAGGGTCATTTACCCCTACGTGGAGAAATTAAAGATTTGCTTGTGCTACCCAATGCATACGCAGAGATACATGCGTTCGTGGGAGATTCCGCGCACACAACTTACTACATACACAATGAAACTAAAACTTCATGAGCATGACTCATCACGTACGCAGAGATCAATGAGCTCGTGGGAGATTTCACGTCCGCAACGAAGCTAAAACTTCGTGAGCGTAGAGATGAACCTGTTTACTAGGAGACTCCGCGTGTTTGGTTTCGCGCCCGAGCGCGACAGCCGAGCGAGGCGCTGCGTGCACTTCCGCCATGCTCACGGGCTTCCACCTTGCCGGGAGCCGCCTCTGCGTTCGGGCTCTTGAGCACTGCTCTCCGAGACGACCAGACGCTTGTCCCGCTCACACTCACGACGCCTCTCACGCTGTAATCAACCCGCTTGTACAATATCAAATTAAGTTTTTTACCAAACATTGGTCCTTTGAGAGCCGGATTCCGCGGAGATAACCAGCGACCAGCAGCCCAGAGGACAGCCGGTGGTTCCACATTATTTGAATCAATGTAAGTATAAGTGACAAACAAAGCGCGAACATGGCCGCCGCGGTCGCCATAGTGCCCGCGGCCCGGCACCAGTCGTTCGGCCACGGCAATGTTGAAGCCGTGTCGCCCTGCACGCGTGAAATGTTGTGAGGGACTGCCGCGGCTGACAGAGCTCGCGGTCCAGTCATTTGGCCCAGCCACGGCGGCAAGCAGGCTGTGTCGCTGACGGCCAAAGTTAACGAGTGGTATAGACGTGGCCCGGCTTCATCAAGCCGCCATTGTTGCAATGATCCGCCGACGGCCTCCTTGTCGGCCGTGGCGGCCATCTTGTCCGCTCAAGCGCGTCGCCTGCCGATTCGACTCGAATTGTCGACCCCCCTAACACCGCCAGCTGTGGCTCGGTGGCATATTCCGCTCAAGCGTCGAATACTAATGTTTCAGAATGGACGAAGGCTGGACCGCGCTGTTCGGTGCTCAGACGGCTCTCGCCGAGGTTGTTGGCCGCCTGGCCCGCACCATTCATGAGATGGAGCCAGCCCGCTGGAGCTCGGGCATGGTAGAAGCGAGGTTGGAGTTGCTCGGCGGATATTGGGGCGATTTTCAAGCCAACCATCTCAAGCTCATCGAAGCTCCGCCACCGGAAAAGGCGTCTCGGGTGGTCCAGCTGTACACTGACGTGGAAGCGCACTACCTCGACGCACGGTCTTGCCTCTTCGACGCGAGAGACTCCCTGGCGCCGGCACCTGTCCCTCCCGGGCCATTCCCGGGCCCAGGGAACCCGGCTTCGGGCCGTGGGCCTCGCTTGCCGAGAATCAGCATTCCGAACTTCTCCGGGAGACGAGAAGACTGGGAGAGCTTCCGTGATCTCTTCCGAGCGCTGATCCACGAGGACTGCCAACTCACCAACGTCGAGCGCCTGTTCTATTTGAAGTCGCTCGCTCAGGGAGACGCTAAGACGGCCCTCGATACGGTCCAGGTAGCCGAGGCCAATTACTCTACGGCATGGGCTCTGCTTGAAGCGCGCTACGAGCACAGCCGCCTTCTCGTCCACGACCATGTCACAGCCCTGCGGAACATCAAGCCACCCAGAGACGAGTCCGCCCGCGGGTTGCAGAGCCTCTTGGACACCCTGGAAAAACATCGCGACCAGCTTCGCGCCTTATGTCGTCCCGTAGCCGGCTGGGACGATTGGTTTGTCTCGTGTGGAATGACTGGCATGGATCCAGCGACGAGGCGTGCATGGGAGGAGGAGCTCCAACGGTTGGAGAGTACCGTTTCTGGCTCCGAGGTTGACGTCGCCACATTCGCCACCTTGACCAACTTTCTTCGGCGCCGTTGCCGCGCCGCCAGCTCTGTCGAAGCCTCGCAGCTCGCACGTCCCTTCAGCGGGATAGCCTCACGCTCAAACTCCTCGACATCAGGACGCAATTACCACGCCCTCGCCACGAGCAACGATACGCCATCGTGCCCGGCGTGCCACGAGGGCCATTATCCCGGGCGTTGTGCACAGTTCCAGGGGCTTGATGTACGCGCACGGAGGAAGCTCGTCTACCAGGCACGGCTGTGCTTCAATTGCCTCCGACCCTGGCACGCTGTGAAGTACTGCCCCTTCCGATCGGCTTGCCAATATTGCCGAGAGCAGCATCACAGCTCACTGCACGACGGTGCCCGTCGCCGCCGCTCGGGGCAGCCCGACGGCTCTACATCATCAAAGCAGCCCCGCACGGACCCGCCCACCTCTTCATCGGGAGAGCACTCGACTGACGCGTCACCTCAAGCGTGACTAGCCGTGCTTCCGACCGCCCTCGTCCATCTGAGTGGTCCTCCTGGTCGTCGAGTTCCGGCCCGAGCGCTGATCGATGCGTGCTCCGAGGTCACCGTCATCTCTGCGACTCTCGCGCGCCTGGTCGGCGCACGACTAGAAACCATCGAAGCCAGCATCTCCGGCGTCGGTGGCGAGTCCGCCGTCCGGTCCAGAGTCCGGGCCCATCTCCGCCTCGAGCTTCCAGGGCCCGCACCACCGGTCGCGCTGACAGCGCTGTGTTTGCCCAGGCTCGGCCTGGTATCCCCCTCCACCCCGCTGCACCCGGAGGCAATCCGGCAGTGGGCTGACTGCGAGGGCCTCGCCGATCCTTCGTTTGGCACGCCACAACGCGTTGACCTCCTCATCGGCGCCGACTACTACCACTTGCTGCTATGACCCGGCTACACTCAACGAGGAGAAATCGTCGGGCAGCGCACAGTCTTCGGCTGGGTATTGGCAGGCCGTGCCGTCGGGCTCGCTCCAGGTACGTCAGCCGTCTGTGCAGCCGCCCAATCCGACGTGGCTCCGCCTTGGCACAACGAGCTAACCGCTCTGCTACAGCGGTTCTGGGAGATGGAGGATCTTCCTCAGGCTCACCGCCGCTCAGATGAGGACATCGAGTGCGAGCGTGCTTTCGCAGACCACCGACGCGCCGCGGACGGACGGTACATCGTGCGCCTCCCGCTGAAGGGCAGCGGTTCGCTTCTTCTTGGCGACAGTCTTCAGAGCGCCAAGGCCTCCTTGGCAGCCCTGCAACGCCGGCTTCGGCGAAGCCCCGATATGGCTGTGGAGTATAGTCGATTCATGGCTGACTATCTCGCGATGGGCCACATGCGCCCGCTCACCAGCGCTGAGCTTGCAGCTACAGCTGGGCCCGTCAACTACATCCATCATCATGGCATCTGGCAGCATGCTGATCGCGGGCGCAAGCTCCGAGTAGTCTTCAACGCGTCCAACCCGACTTCCAGTGGCCACAGCTTGAATGACGTCCTCCACGCTGGACCCAGACTCCAAGCCGCGCTCCCATCGGTGCTCATGCGCTGGCGGCGGCACCGCATCGCCTTCTGCAGCGACATCCGCATGATGTTCCGGCAGATTTGGATCGACTACCGTGACGTCGACCTGCAGCGGATCGTCTGGGCTGCCGATCCCAGCCAGCCTCCAACCCACTACCAGCTGCTCACTGTGACTTACGGCGAATCGTGCTCGCCTTACCTGTCGCTGCGTACCCTCCAACAGCTATGCCAGGACGAAGGCCACAACTGGCCCGAAGCTGTGTCAGCCGCCCTGTGTGACCGCTACGCCGACGACTTTCTCTCCGGGGCCGACGACGTCACCGCGGCTCGGCGCCTCCGCGACCAGCTGAGCGGGCTCATGAAGGCCGGCGGCTTTCCCCTGCGGAAGTGGGTGGCCAATGTCCGCGAGCTGCTCGACGATCTGCCTGACGACGTCCGCTTACGTCCGACCTGGGAGCAGCTCAGCGCTGAAGGCCTCGTCAGCGAGCTCGGGGTCAAGTGGGATCCACCGTCGGACTGCTTTCAGTTGACGCCTCCACCACTCCAGCCGCAGAGCACAAAGCGGACGATGCTCGCGGCGCTCGCGGGTCTGTTCGACCCATGCGGCTGGCTCGCGCCGATCGTGTTGAATGCCAAGCTCTTGCTCCAGGATCTCTGGCGCGCCAGACTGGGCTGGGACGAGCCTGCGCCGATCTCAATGACTCGCCGATGGGCGGAATTTACCGCCGAGCTCCAGGCCATCTCCACCTTCACCTTACCGCGCTGGATCGGAGTTGGGCCTTCTTCCGAGCTTCACCTGCACGGCTTTTCGGACGCCAGTCGCCGCGCGATGGCAGCCGTCATCTACTCTCGCCTCGCGCCCGGGGCTGGGCCGGCGCTCTGCCACATTCTTCTGGCTCGGACGAAGCTCTCGCCGATTCGCTCGCTCAAGCCGGCGCCAGAGACATCCGCGCGCATGACGATTCCGCGCCTCGAGCTCCGCGCCGCACTGATTGCCGCCAAGCTCCTGCGGACCGCTGCCGACGAGCTACGCGTACCTGTCGACCGCTGTCACGCATGGTGCGACTCACAGATCGTTCTGCACTGGCTGCGTTCCGACAGGCCAACCAACAACGTGCTGATCGACAACTATGTCGCCCAAATCCAGGAAATGCTGCCTTCGAGTGTCTGGCGATACGTGCCGACCCAGTCAAATCCAGCCGACCTCGCGACCAGAGGTGCCGACATGACCGGCCTTCGCTCGCAGCGCACTTGGTGGGAGGGCCCCACTTGGCTCGCCGAGGACGTCGACTCGTGGCCCCTAGACCCGCTCCCCGCACCGAACCAGCATTCATCCATCTGCTGCGTAGTGCAGCAGCTCGACGCCAGCTACCTCGAGCAATTCTCCAACTTACGCATGCTACTAAGCTTCCTCGTACGCATTCGTCGATTCGTCCGGAGCCGCTTGGGCAGGGGCCCCGTGCTTTCGGTCGCTTCACCTCTTACGCCGACCGAACTCCACGACGCTTTTCTCGCATGTGTACGCCTCAGCCAGGAGAGATCATTTTCGGACGACCTCCAGTGTCTTCGACGGGGCGAACGTCTGCGGAAGACGAACCCCTTGGTACCGTTAGCAGCCTTCCTCGATGACGACGGGATTCTGCGCGTCGGCGGGCGGCTAGAGCATTCACCGCTGACCTACGAGGAGCGGCACCCGCCAATTCTCAGCGGCGCCTCTTCCCTCGCTTCCATGGTCATCGCCTGGGCGCACTCTCGGGCGCTGCACGGTGGATACCGTGTCACCAGTGCCTACGTCTGTAAGCGCGCTTGGCTCCTCGGTGGGCCCCGGCGGATCAAGGCTCACCTCCGCAGGTGCGTCGTCTGCATCCGGCTGCGAGCGCGACCGGCGACTCAACTCATGGCCCCACTGCCGTCGTC
Source organism: Copidosoma floridanum (assembly GCF_000648655.2). The sequence continues at coordinate 335,956 of NW_019379644.1, forward strand.
TCGAGTCTCCCCTTCTCGTGCCTTTGCCTGCACCGGAGTAGACTACGCCGGCCCTTTCCATGTACTCTCCGCCAGAGGACGAGGAGTCCGGACCACGAAAGGCTACATCGCCGTTTTTGTGTGCCTCGCCACCAAGGCCCTGCACCTGGAGCTGGTCGGCGATCTCTCGGCTGCGTCCTTCTTGGGCGCCCTCCACCGATTCGCTGGACGCCGCGGTCGGCCCGGTGAGATATGGAGCGACAACGCGACTTGCTTCCGCCGCGCTGATGTTGAGCTGCGCGATGCCTTGCTGACAGCCGAGCTGGACTGGGGATTGGTCGCGGGCTCTCTCGCCGATCAAGGAATTGCTTGGAAGTTCATTCCACCGGGTGCTCCTCACTTCGGTGGCTTGTGGGAGGCCGCCGTCAAGTCAACCAAAAGTCACCTCCAGCGCGTCATGGGGTCACGCCATCTCACCTACGTGGAATTTTCCACGGTGCTCGTTGGCATCGAGATGGTCTTAAATAGCCGACCACTGACACCGCTATCTGGAGACACTGGAGACCTCAATATTCTCACCCCAGGGCACTTCCTTGTCGGTGGCCCTCTCAACTCCATCGTTCTGCCCGGCCCCCCTGCGGAGAGCTTGGATGCGCTTGCCCATTGGGAGTTCGTTCGGGGGGTCCACGCCCAGTTTTGGTCCCGCTGGAGCCGAGAATACACTCCAACAGCGGTCAAAATGGACTACTCCTCGCCGGAACTTCATCGTCGGCGATGTGGTCGACCTCCTCGACGCTACACTTCTGCAGTCCAGCGGCCGATGGCCGATCGGCTGTGTCATCAGCGTCCACCCGGGAGTCGACGGCTTTGTCCGCACTGCTACCCTCAAGACGGCGACTGGCGTGTACAAGCGATCCATCACCAAGATGGTCTTGCTGCCTGTGTCAGCGCCTCCCATGGCTCCGCCGCCTCCAGAAGACTCCCTGACCGATCCCGGTTTGGCGGGCGGCACGTAGTTCTTCGATCCAGGATCGAGGCGGGCGGATTGTTTGGTTTCGCGCCCGAGCGCGACAGCCGAGCGAGGCGCTGCGTGCACTTCCGCCATGCTCACGGGCTTCCGCCTTGCCGGGAGCCGTCTCTGCGTTCGGGCTCTTGAGCACTGCTCTCCGAGACGACCAGACGCTTGTCCCGCTCACACTCACGACGCCTCTCACGCTGTGATCAACCCGATTGTACAATATCAAATAAAGTTTTTTACCTAACACCGCGTATGAAGTGGACTGCGTACGCAGAAATAAACACGCATTCAATAACGTAGTGATTTAAAGAGAAAAGGGGTGAGGTTCAAATTAACAAGAGAAGCGTGTTTAACTATAGAAACTCTTCCTTTATTACGTACTTCTTTATATCCTATATATCTATGTATAATATACACAGACAGATGTAAGCTGCTGCTTACGTTGCCTGTGAAACTCGCTGCCGTTGCTGTACTCTCATGTGCTGTGTTGCCATTGCTTTTTGCTGTTGCCGTTGCAGGTTTTTTGCTCCAATGACGCCGCTGCCACGTCCGTTCCCTCTTTTAAAACGTTTATCGGTGGGGCTAACGTAACTATGCGCTAATTTGGCTGTTTTTGAAGTTATACTTCTACAGGCGCGTTCTGCCCTACAGAGTAAATGAACGGTTTCAGATTGATGATCTTGAGAAAAAATGTAATGGAAGTGGATTTTGCTTAAAGCCACGCCCCTCTTGACGTACTTCTGATCCCCCTACACCACCCAATATCATCACACCACTCCACACCACACATTTTAAATTTTACAATTTTTTTCTTTTAACTTATTTGAAAAAAAAACAAAGAGTTTTCAAAGAGATTTGAACTCCCGTCCTCTTGCACACTGCCACTCCACATCATCCACACAAACATAAACCGTGTAAATCATACCATACACAACTTGAACTTCTAGTTGCTGACAGATCGCCTGACGTCATTGCTGTCATCGAAACCTTCCTCACGCCCGACACCCCGGATGCAGTCGTTAGCCTTGAGGGCTACTCTTTGTTTCGTGTCGACAGGGTGGGGAAGGAGGAGGAAGGCAGTGGTTCCTACATTCATGATACATTCAAAACTACCATCCTTGCCAACTCAGGCCCAGACTTTGATAACATAACAGAATTTCTCATACTTTAATTATCCATAGCTGCCCACAAACCCTAATAGCCATAGTTTACTGTTGTTGCCCTTCTGCTGCTCTACCACACCAGTTTTTTTACACACTTTCCAACCATTTACCTGCCTACTCAAACATCATCATCACTGGTGAGTTCAACATAAACATGCTCACGTCATCCATCTCATCTCAGTTTCTAGTTATAAAAATCGCCGAAAATTCACTCTATCTCGTTCCATCAAATCTGACGCACTACGCTTTTTATCCTAATAATCCATCTCCCACCTGGATAGACATCTTCATCATTAAAGACCCCTCTGCACTTATTCACCATCAACAGTCCACATCGCCATTCATCGCTGGTCATGACTGGATCCAAGTAGCCCTCCATTACATCCAGAGTCCACCCATCTCAAAAATCATCTTGTCACGCAACCTTAAACACATCAACACTGAAACACTCTCATCTCATATCGCTGCGTCTGCACCATCTTCGACCTCACTCACAAACTGCATAAATTTAGATTCGTTGGATGCCATTACAGCGCGCTTTTCGGCGTCAGTACTTGGAGCGTTCGATGGCCTTGCCCCAACTAGATAAATCACCCTGTCGTCGCAAAAAAAGCCCTGGGTCACTCCGCAGATTAGAAACATGATGTCGGCTAGGGACTGCGCCTACTGTGACGCCCGGCGCATAGAACTGCCATCCGAGATAGTGCGATATCGCCGTCTCCGCAGCGGGGTCTCAAACTCCCTCTCCACCCCCTCTACCTTCGGAAACTCAACTTCACAGGCATCACTCTACCATCACCTACTCAGGTCTTTTCTCCCGATACACTCATTTCCACATATACCTCTGCAATAGCTTCAACAACACCGCTCACCCAAAATAACCTAAATGATTTACTCACTAGCGCCACCACACCAGATCACTCTGCTACCCCATTTAGTTTCAAGTCCACATCGTCAGACAAAATTCGCCAAGCAATCACCTCATCCACGTCAAAGGCAATGGTTCATGATGGTCTATCAAACAAAATGCTACGTCTCTCTCTATTAGTTATCCTACCATTTATCACTCTCTTGTTCAACAGTTTCATACAGTACTCGCACTTTCCCTCTCTCTGGAAGAGGGCCCTCCTCCTCCCTTTGTCTAAAACGCGTCAACTCATTTCACCCTCAGACCCTCGCCCCATAGCTTCCCTCTGTGAAATTTCTAAAGCCTTCGAACGTGTCCTATTTCAACAGCTCTCAGACCACGTTTCGAAAAAAACCTATTAAACCCCCGTCAGTCTGGCTTCGGGAGGAGACATAGCACCCAGTCCGCCTTGCTTGGCATGACTGAGGATATAAGGGAGGTGATAAATCGTCAGGAAATCACGATCTTGGTTCTATCTGAATTCTCAAAAGCCTTCGACACAGTCCCCCACCTGAAGCTTTTAAAAAAACAAAAACGTCTTAATCTCTCCAATAGCGCCTTGACCTTAATCCACAGCTACCTTCATGACCGTCATCAGGCCATCGGAGGGGGGGATGCCATCTCTGACTGGCGCTGTGCTCCTGCGGGCGTCCCTTAGGGCAGTGTTCTCGGTCTTCTCCTTATCTTACTTTACATAAATGACCTTCCAGTCTTCCTATCCCACTCAAACCACATGATCTATGCCGATAACACTCAGATCTATCTTCATTGTTCATTCACCTCCATCAATCAAGGTATTGCACGTCTGAATCGTGATCTAGAATCGATCGCATCTTGGGCATACCAAAATGCTTACATCTCTCGACTCGACTTATCATCTCTCATCCCCATTCACATCCATGGTGAACGAATCCCCGTTGTGGAGAGGGCGACGAATCTGGGTGTCATTTTCACACCGACTTTACACTGGACTCCTCAGATAAACAAAATCAATCAGAGAGTGCGTCACACACTGCGGTCCCTTAGATTCCACAGACATGCCCTATCACGTGGCCTTAGAAACTTGCTCGTTGAGACCCTGGCCTTCCCCCACCTAGACTACGTATCGTCCGTTTTCTTTAGCCTTGATGCCACTCGAAATCTAAAAATTTAACGGGCTATTAATGCATACGTTTGCTTCGTGGTAGGCACGATTCCGAGAACCTCACATGTTACACCTTGGCGACTTCAACTGGGCTGGCTCTCAGCTCGACGCAGACGTGAGTACCATCTGGGATGTCTTGCTTTCAATATCATTCGTCATCAATGTCCCTCTTACCTCGCAAATCGATTTCGTCCAGCACTTCACACAGTCATAAACCAACGTACCCTACGCCATCCTCATCCCATTCTCATAGTCCCCCCTCCCGCACCCGAGAACGAGACGACGCTTCCTACATCCACGCCTCCGACCTTATAAACTCCCTGGTACCTATCAACGTCGACGACAACACATACCAGTCTTTCAAATCCATGCTAAATGATACCCTACTACAACGCGATCAGAGCGAGTGGAACGAGCGCGTTAAGCGCGAGTGCATAGCATTACAGGCCCCGCCTGCCGGGCCTCCTGACAATGCGGGAAGCCTGGTGGTATAGTCAACCATTCGCCACACTCATGTGCCTCACAAATAGTCATCTCGAGCCGTACGTCACTCACCCATTTTGTTACGCGCCATTTTCGGTTCGATATCCCCTGACATTCCACTTGCACCTCACCAAACGTCGTTCCAAGCAATATGTTATTCTCACCAACTCTGTCACGCGTCATTCTCAACCCACAAACATCTTCATCTTACATTTGCCTTCCACACAACACACTCATCAACCTTTCTCTTGCCGCCACAAATCGATCACCCAGCATTCTCTAGCCATCACAATTAATTACCTTGCCCTCTACTCGTGCCACTCCATAACGTTAAGTACCTCCCTTGCGTTGCTTAAAAAAACTAGCCATACTTTATGTCCTTGTTATTTACTCTCGGTTAATTGCTGTTTTTGTTAATTTTTAGTTAGTAAGCACTAGATATTAAGTTTGCTATTACTTATGTATAATCAATTTTCGGCCAGATGGGGATTTCCCCAAGGCGTAATGAATTTCTTAAACACTCTTAAACACTCTACTATGAGCGGGCCTGACATAGTAGTAACGATTACATCATTTTATCTTACAGTTTGTAACTTATTTTCTGTGTACATTACTTTCAATGCATATTATTTTCAGTGTAAATTTTTATTTATTGTGTATTTATTCATTTGATTTTATTTTACATTAAATGAATAAGTAACTTAATAATCCTTTTTTTTGGTACATGTTTTTTATTTAGTACATGTTTTTTTACAAAAATTTGGAACATCCATTTATTCATTATTAATTTATTACTTTTAAAATCAATAAATTATTATTATTCATATAATTTTTCACATTTTTGCAGGATTTCGATGTATAAAAAAAAAAGATTTCCGTACTGTATGAATACAAAAATTAATTTTTATTACGCTTTTTTCTTTCACAATTTTTACTTTGTGATTAAAAACAAAATTCAAAGAGGTGGGAGCAGCGCAAATATATGGTGCATTACTGGAAATTATTTTTCTCATAAGGATAAACTCATATACACGCTTTTACGCATACTTCACCCCTTTATGACTTCCCTTTCTTTGAGTATAACCCCGGTCAATTGGCGGTGGTAACAATCGGCTAAGAATATTATCTGTACCGACGAAACTCTAAGATTAGGAACCAACACACAAACGATGTTAGTGTTTATATGTTAGAGGGCGGGTTCGTTGCCCTGTGTAAAAGAGCGAAGTAGCTCGGATTGCCGATTATATATAAAAAAAACATTTAAAATAATTATTATGGAGTTTCAAAATTTACCTGTTGAATAATCAATTAATTCCTGCTCGATATACAGCAATTGTTTTTGATTATTACTTTATTGNTGAACTGTTCACAATATACAGCAATTATTTTTGACTATTACTTTAATGATTTTTATCGTTCCTTGAATATTCCTTTAAGTTAATGTCATTGTCTTTCTAAAAAAATTTATTTCTGCCCTTTTTGGATACAGACAAAATTCTCAGCTTTTCTCCTTTATATATAACAATTTCATAAAATATCTTAACAGCTACGATTCTAGTTTTTATTCTTAAACTCTAAAAAAGGCGACTGGCAATCATTTGTGGAGGGTAAGGTTTATTTAAATAAGTACAATTAATCATTCTTTTTCTTAAATTTATTCACCTTTATTTTAATAAGGAAATTATGTTTTCAATCGTTAGGTTCTTAACTTACATTTATTTTAATAACTGTCGCAATTTTTTAAATTGCCAACCGAAAAATTTCTATTTTATTTCAAAGGCTGTGAATTATTTCAAGATAAGTTGAATTTGTTGACTTGATGGACTTTTGGAGTTTTTCTGCTTTATTTTTTTGCATAAAGTCAACCAGAAAAAATAACAAACAAAACAACAAGATATCGCTATGACAACGTCTTTCTTTTTCTTCGCATACAATATCAACTTAAGTATATATATATAAACATACATGCGATTGCGAGCGTCTCGGTAGCTTTCCGTCCGCACGAAAGAATTTGTATCTTTCCCGACCCGTAACTCCACTTTGCGGCCCCGGACGATACCAAGACCTCCTTCACCTTACGATCGCCGTGCTCGCTTAGCCTCGCAATGACCACGTAATTCTCATTGTTTTGAGACGCCGCTTACAACCTTTATTTTTTACTTAAAAATATTAACTAGCTTATAAAAAAATCAAAGTAACAGGAACATCCTCCCCCCGTAAAAAACTTAATTTTGTACTTCTGTAAATTTTACAAGTTTACGCGTTGGTCTGATTGAAATTTCGCTCGCTATTCGTACTTCAGCGACTCGAACTTGACGGTCTGATCCAGGAAATGTTTTTATAGTTACTCCTTTCCTCCACTGATTCCTCTTCACGTTGTCATCCAAGATAAGAACTATATCTCCTTCTTTTAATGGAGTTTCATTAACTAACCATTTTTTACGAGGAATCAGTGTAATAAGTATTCGCGTAGCCATCTCTGCCAAAATCGATCGGCATGATATTGAGAAACTTCCCAATGTTTTTTATAACAATGCGCTTGTGAGTCGTAATCCCCAAAACGAATTTCCCCAGACGACGTGCCTAATAAAAAATGATTCGGGGTGAGAGCCTCCTCGTCTCGAGGGTCGATTGATACATGAGTAAGTGGACGCGAATTTAAACTATGTTCAACTTCGCATAAAACAGTTGATAACATTTCGTCGGTAAGTATATGATCTTTCATTACAACTACAAGTGCAGTTTTTACTGAACGAATTAAGCGTTCCCATGCACCACCCATGTGCGACGCGCTCGGTGGATCAAATCTCCACTCAATCTCCTTTTGAGAAGCAACTTGATTTAACTTGTTAAAATTGATCTTTTTAATATTTCGAGATAACTCATGGCTCATGCCTTTGAAATTGGTTCCATTGTCGCAGTAAATATAAAAAGGGGTCCCCCTTCGTGAAATAAAACGTTTTAGAGCCATTAAAGCTGAATCAGTGTTCAAGGTGTGAGCAACTTCAATATGAATAGCTCGAGTGGTCATGCAGGCAAAAAGAGCACAGTAACGTTTAAATCTTTGTCTGCCTACTTTTACTAAAAACGGACCAAAATAATCAAGGCCACAGTGAGTAAAGGGTTGTAAACGAAAGCCTAGGCTTGCTATCGGCAAGTCAGCCATTTTTGGATTTGCAGGTTTAGCTTTAAGTAGTTGGCATTCAATACAACTATTTACTAAACTTCGTAAACATCTCTTTAACCCGACGATCCAGTATTTTTGTCTTAATTCATTAACGACGCTCTCGTGACTCGCATGAAAATACTTTTCATGATAAAATTTAATCAACAAAAACGTGAATCTTTCTTTTGAGTTAAAAATAATTGGCTGCGTTGAAAAACTAAATTTTGAAAGATTTTTCAATCGCCCCCGTGCCCGTAAGATTCCCTTTTCGTCAAGAAATGGACTCAAAGTCAAAATTTTACTTTTCTTTGAAATAGTTCCCCCTTGTTCTAAAATGCGTACTTCATTGCTGAACGATATCGCTTGGTTTATTTTGATGCAGTGAGTTCTAGCTTTTAAACGTGTACTAATAGTAGAAAACTTAACCTTTTTCATACAAAATATCGCGCTGAAAACAAAGGAAATTACCGAAAGAAGGCGTTTTAATGAAGAGAAGCGTGAGAAATCGATTAAGGGGGGTTTAGTGGTTATATGAGCGATACTACATTCAACTTTAGAAATTTTTTCCACGTCATCATTGAATTTTTGTTTAAAATTTGATTTTGGCCAATTAGATTCATCTTCTCTCAAAAATTTCGGGCCTAAAAACCACCTACTTTCCCTAATTAAAGCTTTCGGATTCTCACGCGTCCCATCGTCCGCGGGATTTTCTTTCGACGGTACCCATCTCCATTCTGAGTTGTAAGTTTTCTCTTTAATTTCCGCTAAACGATTAGCTACAAAAATTTTATGCACTCGGGGATCCTTTCTTAACCAATGCAATACTATTTCCGAATCCGTCCAAAATACACGTTTGGATATTTTAAAAGTGTGCTCATCGCTTATAACTTTTGCAACTCGTGTACCTAATAGGGCTGCTTGTAGTTCAAGTCGTGGGATTTTAGTCGTTTCAAAGGATGCCACTCGACCCTTTGCCATTATTATCGATACGTGAAATTTTTTATTCGGTAATGAAAATCTCCAGTAGGCTACGCACGCGTAAGCTTTAGAGCTTGCATCACAAAAAACGTGAATTTCTGCCGTGTCCTGCTGATAAGATAACAATTGGTAAGAACTATCGATGCAAAGTTGTTTAACTTTTTTAAATTCACGCAGCTAATTTTTCCACCTTTCAAACTCAGAGTCTAATAAATTTGCGTCCCACTTAATTTTACTTTTCCAAACACTTCTCATAATAATTCGTGACTGCATTGTAAATGGTAAAAGAAAACCCAATGGATCAAAACAGACATTATTATCGACAAAAATTCACATTTTGTTGGAATTTTGGTCCCACTGCGAAGTTCTGGCTTAATCTTGTTTGTATTTATTTTAAACATTAGTTCGTCACTTTCATTTAGCCAGTGTAAGCCTAAGATTTTCTCAATACTTCTATCTTTTTCCGAGGCAATAAAATTTTTATCATCATCGATTTCTGTCCCTTTAAAAACTGATGGGCAATTACTAGCCCATCCGTGCATAATCCAATTCGCGTACGCGTTTATTTCAGTTACCTGAGATACTCGACTTGAAGCTTCCTCAAGAGACTTACAACTGTCTAAATAGTCATCCATGTAATAATTTTCAATGATACTTTTCACTGCTTCTGGATATTTGGAAGAAAACCGAATTGCATTTTTATTTTTGACGTATAAGGCCGAACAAGGTGATGACTTGGCTCCAAAAAGCATTGAAGTCATCACGTATTCTATTGGTTTGTCAAATCTTTTTTCTCCCCGCCACAAAAATTGCTGTGCGTTCTGATCCTCCTTTCTGATTTTAATTTTAAGGAACATATTACGAAGATCGGCTTTTATCGCGTAATAATACTGTCGAAAACGCATTAATACCCCAAGTAATGAATTAAGTAGATCAGGGCTGGACAAGAGAAGATCGTTAAAACTTGTTCCGGATGTCTTTGCAGCTGCATCAAAAACTAGCCTAACTTTCCCTGGTTTATTTACGTTTTGTACCCCGAAGTGCGGTAAATACCAAATTTTCGAATTATCTAATATTCCAGAAGCTTTTTCTGCGAAATTGTTTTCAAATAAACGATCTACTTCTCGTACGTATATTGTAGCGTAGTTTTCGTCCCGATCAAGTTTTTGTTCTAGCAATTGTAATCTTTCGTATGCATTTGAAAATCCATTCGAACAAAGCCTCTCATCGTTTTTCCACAGTAAGCCGATTTCCCATGCACCATTCACATACTTGCAAGTTTTATCTAAAATTTCGATAGCCCTTCTTTCGTCACTTGTTTTTTTGCGAGCTATTATACCTATAGCGTCTAGATCAAAATAAGATTCTACTAGATCGTCGAGTTTGCTGTCTCTTTTGCAACATTCATTAATATTTATCGTGTTTACCTGATCAAACCCATTCGAGCTCCTAGGACCATGTAATGCCCACCCTAATAGACTACGTGAAAGATACGAGCCGATTTTATCTAAGTAACGAAATTCGTGAGTTAAAATTAAGTGATAGTGACTTTGACCTAATAACAAGTCTGGAGCGTTACAATAGGGTTCGATTTTGATTCCTGTTTTTTTCTTGAAATATTTTGCTAATTCGTTGCTTATTTGCTGCACGGGTAGAACAATGTCTTTAATTTTTATTACATTTTCTATTTCAAATGTTGACGAATCTTCTTTAATTCTGAAATTTACCTTCTTATTTGCTGTTATTGACGCATTCTTATTACCAAAGCCTTTTAATGACACACTCGTTAAAGAGCCTTTCACCCCGATCGTTTTTATAATTCGCGAGTTTATAATAGAAACAGTAGAGCCATCATTAAGTAGCGCGTAAATAAGCTGAGAACTCTTAGGATCTATCACAAATACTGGGATAATTTTTAATAGTGACAATTGATCCAGTCATAATTGAGAAGTAGTTGTGTTCACATTCTCTTTTCTACTTTCTTTAGCGCTATTTCCAGCGATTTGCGAATTTTGAATCGGACGAGCTTCCTCACTGTGTAAAAGATTATGATGTTTTCCTTTGCATACAGTACAATACAGTACAGTCCTGCTTACATTTTGTGCGTATGTGATTGTCAGATAGACAATTAAAACAAAGACTTTGTTTTCTAGCAAAACTCCAGCGTTGAAAAGTTGGAACTCGGGCAAAATCTCTACAGTTTTCAATGAAATGATTTTTTCTTCCACAATAAAGACAACGATTTGCATGAACATTTCTGTCTGAATCACACGATTTTTTTTCTTGATCAAAGCTTGTGGTGAGCACTGGATAAATAAGTATACCCCGTTCCGATTTCTCACGCGCACTTCTTTCTACTATCTCGTGTGTGTCTCGATCGTACCTCTCTCGCACACCTCGATCAGACCGTCCTCGTGTATCTTTCTCAGAACGTTCTCGTACCCTTTGATCGGACCTATCTCGCAAAGAATTAAATTGAATTTCAATCACTCCAGCCTCAAGTGCAACTTGAGCTTCTTAAAATAAAAATTCTGAAATTCTTTCAAGATCTGATTTTTCTTTGTCGTTAGTTGCAAAATGGGAATAATTATAGATTATTGAACTTAGTAGCTTTAACAGGACTTCATTTCCCAGATCAGCATTATATAAACTTTTAGAATAATCAAGAGCATTTATTGCATTTTGAAAGGTTGTCGAGAATTCAATAAAACTTAATTTATTCGGTTCAATTCGTTGCAAATTTCTGATTTCATTTACGATTTTAGCTAAAATTATTCTCGGATTGCCAAATCTCATTTCTAGCGTTTTTATTATGTCAGAAGCGTTGTTACCTCCGGCAAATAAAGTCCTTGCTGCACTGACAGCATCCCCTTTCAAACAATCATGTAGACTATACACATTTTCTCGATCGGTATATTTACCCATAGTTGTAGAATAATCATAGGCTTCTTTGAAACCTACCCAATCAAGTGGATTTCCACTAAAAGTAGGCAACTTTTTTATTAGTTTAATTCTATTATTTAAGGTAGAATTAGACGAAGTTCGAGCGGTATCTTTTATGACTGACAAAGTGTCTTGCATCATGTCAAAAAAACGTGACGTGGATACTTCGCTTAATTGGGTTTGATTATTTAACCTGCCTGTACTGTGAAAAAATTGATTTCGATTTCCCATTCCATAATTTTCGTTTATATGATTTTCCGCAAACGCATTAAGTTCATTTTCATAAGTAGTTACATTTCGACTCGATTTACCGTACTTATTTTGAGTTGATATCGCTTGTACAAACGGGTTATTAGCTGACGTTTCGTCTTCAGAATCATCATGCAATTCTACCCTTGATGTTGGAGTACAACTATGGTTCATTCCCAGACCGTTGCGTTGACTATGATCAAAGGCGTTAGATGATGATCCGAAGTTCAATGCGAATGTACTTTGACCTAGATCCCGCATGGAAAGAGCGCGGAATCGCGCTGATGATTGAACGCCTGGCGGTCGCAGAAACTCATCGTCGAGGTTATTCTCACTATCATTGAGGACTGGGCTTGTAGGAGGGCGGTCTTGGGCAAAAAACCGCATCGTTGCTCGATTCGCGTTCGGCATCGGCAGTAGCTCGTTATCAGAGCTACCCTCACTGGTATCAAGGGTTGGCTCGGTCAAAGAAAGCTATTGTACGTGGGATGGTACTGGCATTATGCTGCTTGGAAGTAGCACCGGAATGCGACTCGGGGCGTTAGATCGCATAGCCGCCGCGTTGACAGGAGCCAGGGGTTGGTAACCGTTAAGGTTAGCTGGAGCTAGGCCGGCAGAAGGACGGCGGGGGGCATGAGATCGCGCAGCTGCCGCGTTAACAGGAGCCAGGGGTTGGTCACCGTTGGGGTTAGCTGGAGCTGAGCCAGCAGGAGGACGGTGGGAGGCGCGAGATCGCGCAGCCGCCGCGTTGACAGGAGCCAGGGGTTGGTAACCATTGAGGTAAGCTGGAGCTAGGCCGGCAGGAGGACGGCGGGGGGCACGAGATCGCGCAGCCGCCGCGTTGACAGGAGCCAGGGGTTGGTAACCGTTGAGGTTAGCTGGAGCTGAGCCGAGAGGAAGACGGTGGGGGGCGCAAGATCGCGCAGCCGCCACGTTGACAGGAGCGTTGGGGTTAGCTGTAGCTGGGCCAGCAGGAGGACGGCGGGGGGCACGAGATCACGCAGCCGCCGCGTTGACAGGAGCCAGGGGTTGGTCGCCGTTGGGGTTAGCTGGAGCTGAGCCGACAGGAAAACGGTGAAGGGCGCAAGATCGCGCAGCCACCACGGTGACAGGAACTAGGGAAGCATCTCGGCGTCGTTTCGCTTGCGTTGACGGACCATAATCCCTCTGTCTTCTTTTCATGTTTTCCAGCAGTTTCTTCTTTTTTTAACTTCAATGACTGACTTGATGGACTTTTGGAGTTTTTCTGCTTTATTTTTTTGCACAAAGTCAACCAAAAAAAAATAACAAACAAAACAACAAGATATCGCTATGATAACGTCTTTCTTTTTCTTCGCATACAATATCAATTTAAGTATATATATATATATATTGTGACGTGGCGAATCAAAGGTGTGTATAAGCACGTCACAGAGCCCTTATCATCGCGTATAAACGGCGAGAGTCTCAAAGATAGCTCTCTCTTTCCCTCGTGTATGTGGCTTACTAAGTATAACACGCGGAATTTCGATACAAGGCCCGGAGGCCGTAATAATACAAACAATCTAAGAGCTCGGCTTGACTCTCCCTCCCATGGTCCTACAAAGGCACCTTAGTAATGTGTATCTGAGAAATATCATGAAAGTAGGCTGTAGGTCCGTGAGCGATAGCTGTCAGTGTATTGGGAGATAGCTTGGTAGCGGTGGTCGACCGGTGAGTCCGTGTCGGGTGGTGTGTGTGGCAGACCGTAGAGAGTACGTTGCGCCTGCGCGGCGAGACAAGGATAGACACTTGGGCTCGCTGCGAGGCTGGTACTGGTACTGCACGACGTGGCAACGTAAGACTCTCGCCTGCCGAGCCACTAAGTAGCCGCAACACTGCAAGCTAGTGCCAACACACAACCTCGACGACGTTAACCAGGTCGCCCAAGCTCTCCACTGCTCGTGACGCACGCAGCATCGCCGGGAACAAGACGATTAGTCCGGCCGAAATATTGAACTGGTAGGAGACGCCAGGTTATCTTAGTGCTGTGCATGCAGTGAGTGAAAGTGGTCCTCCCATAACTACCCATCCCTAAATGTTTAAATATAGTCAACTCGAAGCACCCCTACGGAAGTTATTAAAGTATAGCAACACACAGATTAGTAAGCCACATCATAGGGAGCGTCCTCGTGGTGTGCCACTAGAATCTTATATTTCAGTAATTAGGTGGATTTTAATAAACACTCAGTTCACAACTAGACACGAAGTGTTATTTTAATTGGAAGTGCGCCGTGCTGATTGTAGTGGTAGCAGACTAGTGCCGTTACGTAGGTCATAAAAAGCTAGTCCACGATACTTGCTATATTGCACTACATGCTGCTGCAGTCAGCACTGTACACTGCCAGCTGAATCCCGGTCCCTTTCCCTAGTAGAATTTAAATATAATAGTGTACTTAGTGTTGCTATAAATAACTAAAAAGATTAAGGTAAAAACCACACACACACGCTAGTCGTAATCCCCGGCTAGCGTATCACAATATTAACATACATGCGATTGCGATCGTCTCGTTAGCTTTCCGTCCGCAGGAAAGAATTTGTATCTTTCCTGACCCATAACTTCGTAACCCCTAATTTTTTAAATTGCCAACCGAAAAGTTTCTATTTTTTTTAAAGGCTGTGAATTATTTCAAGATAAGTTGAATTTCGCGCTTGAATCCAAACCGGATTACATTTTTAACTTTGATTTTTTGAAAAATATATTTTAAACTATTATTAAATTTTCCCGCAAAAATTCTCTTTCACGTTGGAGGTTTTACCGAGAGTAGTACAGCCTCGGAGTGCTTGTCCTGGGCTCTATATCTATCCTGAAAGAGTCACGTAGGGTTAGGTCGTTCTCGGGGTCTTGAGTACCTAGAGCAAAGCTGTAGTAATCTATCCAATTATTTCACCCAAGAAGCGCCGTCGCTATCCCTAGTCTCTCAACTACGTGGTCGCGCTCTCTCTCGGCTCTAACTCGTCGTGGTTAGTACCGGTGCACGGGAGAGTTCCAGATCTGGATAGACAGCGGATCTCCGCGTCCCAGGTTCGCTGGAAGAGGACCTATTCCGTTGCGCGTCGGCGCCTTTTATAGCCGACTTTGAGATAATTCGCCGCCGCAATCTACGTTATCTCTCGGCGCACAATCAATTCTCCGTATTCGCTGATGATTACTGCGCATATATAATCTAGCTTTCTGCGCGCAGTCGACAGCGTGGATTATGTTCTTCGCGCTGATTCTTTGAATTGTTTATTTGACGGATTTCGTGTATTTTATTAATTGTCAAAAACAAAAAATATAATAAATAAAGTAATTTGAATGTAAATAAAAGGCGCTTATTAAGAATTTTTAGGTGATAAATTTGCCCCCTTGCAGTGTTGATGCAGTATTTAGACATATAGGTATTACGGTAGATAATACTAATAGACTACTTATCTACTGTATTGGATGACGATTTTTTTTCCTGCATGAAAGATCCTTTATTAACTCATCCACCTCTGAGAANCTATTTAAAAATGAAACAGGTTTATCTAATAGTAATCTTTCATACAAACAAAAAATAAGAGCTTTATATAGATCTTATAAATCCAATTTAAAGTGATTTTTCCATAAGGTTACATGTTAAATTGCAAATTTTTTAAATTAAACATGTGAAAAAGGGTACAGTTAAACGATCTGCTATTTTATAAGGGTATTTCTCATTTTCTTAGGAAGTTGTTTTGTAACAATCGGAAGATTCGATGAAAGAGCTGTCTTGCACTAGCCAGCTGCCATATTGTTTATATTGTATTGTGCCGTAAAATATTGTTTATCATTGTTCAGTTACTAAATATCATAATATTTATTGAAACCACACTTAACTAACGTAGGTATACTTATTACAACGGTAATTTTACCACTTTTGTACATAATATCATTTTATACGAGGTATACTTATATTTATAATTATATTATTTGCCGTATAATTTTATAGAAGTATAACTTCTTACTTGGGTGCCCAAGCACCTACTTTCCACTACTTTCAGTGAAACTTCTGTAGGTACGTTATATGGAGAGTTAACCCATGAAACAAGCATACAAGCAAACGCTTCCGTGCACATATATTATCTATATATGTTGCCAGTGCTGACCAGTGCTCCCGAAAGTGGTACCCAAAGTGGCATGAAATTCAAATTAGCTATGTAGAGCAAAACGCAGAAACTCACATAACTTGACAGAATTTCTAATATAATAAATAAATAAACCCCAACCTATTGAACCCAATAACCCAATGCTATTCGACCCAGCAACTTGGAACGCCTACTGGCAACTTTAAAATTCAATACTTTAAATTTAAAAAAAAAGCGCCAATCACGATACAACCCGTTGCGTTTACTGGACACTTTATTAACTAATAAAATAAATAAAATAACACACACGGGGCGCTTACTGGCCATTTTGTTTATTGATAAAATAATAAAATAATACAAGCACCAATCACCACACTACCCGAAGCGCTTACTGGTCACTTTATTAACTAATAAAAAATAAAAAAATAACGTAAGTGCTACTTACCAAGAAACCCAAGGCGCTGAGATGCTACTTTATTGAATTAGAAAGCATTACGTTATGATGCGTGTGCTATTTACTATCTAACCAAGATTGTTAAAACTGTTATTTATAGCTTTACTGACTCAGGAAGCAACCTGTAAGCACCCTGGATTGCTAAGTAATAAGTGCTTTTGTTATTATTTGAATCTTTATTAAATTATTAAGTTACCAATCGGCACCTTGGGTTGTGTGGTGATTGGCTCTTGTGTTATTTTATTGATTTTATTAGTTAATAAAGTGTCCAGTAAGCGCACCAGATTGTGTGGTGGTTGGCGCTTGTACTATTATAATTATTTTATAAATTAACAAAGCAACCAGTAAGCGCCCCACTGGTACTGGTACTGCACGACGTGGCAACGTAAGACTCTCGCCTGCCGAGCCACTAAGTAGCCGCAACACTGCAAGCTAGTGCCAACACACAACCTCGACGACGTTAACCAGGTCGCCCAAGCTCTCCACTGCTCGTGACGCACGCAGCATCGCCGGGAACAAGACGATTAGTCCGGCCGAAATATTGAACTGGTAGGAGACGCCAGGTTATCTTAGTGCTGTGCATGCAGTGAGTGAAAGTGGTCCTCCCATAACTACCCATCCCTAAATGTTTAAATATAGTCAACTCGAAGCACCCCTACGGAAGTTATTAAAGTATAGCAACACACAGATTAGTAAGCCACATCATAGGGAGCGTCCTCGTGGTGTGCCACTAGAATCTTATATTTCAGTAATTAGGTGGATTTTAATAAACACTCAGTTCACAACTANACAAAGTGGCCAGTATGCGCCTTGGGTTTTGTAGTAATTGGTGCTTTTGTTATTATTTAAAGCATTAAATAATAACAAAAAGAAAAAGGATAACAGAAAAAAAGATTTCAAGAATAGTGGACTGACAACGAGTAAGAAAAGGGTGAGAGTTAACGACGATAGGTATGACGACATTAATGACACGGAAGTTGTATTGATTATAGAGCACGTCAAGTTTTTAAGAGACCAATAGCCACCCACTTTGCTTTGGAATTTATTTGCAGATTCAGCTGCAAATGAGTGAATGGGATTGAGTGATGAAGTGATTGGGATACGTGGTTAAAATTTGCACTATTTTCTTTTAATACTTCTTATCCCTTTGGCCATGGGTTAACTCCTCACGAGCTCAAATTCAGGCATAAGGCACGGCTTCCTTCAGAATTTGAGGGCAAAATAAAAGAAAAAAACTAACGCGATTGACCTAAATGAACTATTAAGTAAGTTAAGTTATACACAACACACGGCCAAAGAAAAGCTCATGAAGGCCGAGGAGAAGTCCAAGTTGTGCTATGATCAAAAAACAAACGTAAAAAATTTAGGAGACATAGTTTTCCTCTTAAAGAAGCACATTTTTGAAACTCATCATGCGGGCTCTTTGGTACCCGTGATTAAGGCTCGCCTCGAATATAACCAGTGGGTCTCTGACCGACCACCGCCTTAACGCTGAAGCAGCTGCCGTATTCAGATATTCAACTCTATGGCCCGCGATTCAGAACGAGCATATACATATGCGTATAGCTTTTCCACCAATTCGGTTTTGGGCGAACAAATTTCGAGAGAAACGTACAAGCTACGAGCTCCATGGAGTTTGCCCCCAGAGCTGTTAAAATCTAAAACAAATTTGATGTATCGATTGCGTGTAGAAAATGCTGCAAAAAATTACATTACAACTTTTTTGCGCGTGCAATTGATTAAGAATTATAAGGGAAAAACACTTGGGGGCTGCCCCCAAAACTCAGTGGCTAATTTCTATTGATTAATTATGATAACGAATTATGTATTATTAATGAAAAGCTTGCGCGTAAGCTGCGCGTGCCGCCCCCAAACGAAATGATGGCTTAAAAACCTTGGATGGTAATTATTAATGCAAATCTGCTTTACGCAATAATTTCAGTTAAACCGCAGCCAACGCGCATGCGCACATCTTCTTGCTCAGTTGTTCGGTTGCTCTCCACTGGCAGTTATATATTTACATATAAGTATATAGATACATGTGTGTATGTTGTGTAAATGCATGTTCTGCTACAGCAATAATTTCGGAGTCGTTTTGTTGTGACTCGTGAATTCGGTTTTAAACTAAGTGCTGCGTACCAGGATACCAGGAGTCAGGGTGTAATCACCCTCGACGGTTACCTGGTATCCCGGGGTGAGACTGAAAATTGAGGTACCAAGAGATATGCGCCAAGGCCTCGTTATTCATGTACATAACCTAAAGGCGATTGCTCACTCTTGGTAACGTATTATTGAATCTAATGTACTTATCGTTTTTTAATATTCATTGTATGGGCATTATGACTATTATTAAATAAATGTATTCGCAGCTACACACTATAAACGAGCAGGCCACTTCTTCTTGGAAACATGGGAACTGTGCAGAAACAAAAGCTTGGACGTTACGGGGAATGTCATACTTCAATTTGTCTAACGACTGTAAAGTTAATTACGTCAGATAGAATCAAGGTTTGTTATTGACTTCACTTGTACTATTTTATGCGCATGTAACGTTTCGCTCACATTTATCAGCTTTTACAAGTATTTTGAGGCTACCAATGCGAGCTTATTTGTAATTTTCGTCCTTCTTTGCATGATAAAACTATGTAACATTACAAGCTTGAGGAATAATCTTAGTCTTTCTCTCAAAGTGCTCGGAGACATCAAGGTTCGGGTCTGATTTACAAGATTCAAGACTCTAAGGGTATCCGCAACATTGTGGATTCGATACTTACTTAATCATCGAGAACAAGCTTTGCGTTAACATATTCTAAGATGTACTTGATCATAGTACATTCGTTTTCTCCAAAAACTGAGTACGTAGTACAATGAACACTGATAAGAAAATATAAAAATATACACGTTTTTTTGGTTTCATTGGTAATTGAATCGTTGACTGATAAGTTTCTTTAAATTGGATTTTTTTTCAGCGTCCCTCGTACCTGCAAAGAATTCATTCGTTGGAGAACATTTGGTATTTCGAGTAATGTTTTCCTACTTTCAACGTCAAGGCAAAAGTAATTGGCTTGGTCATCTTGATACCGTAGTTTTGGTACGTAGATTTTGTCCACATTAATGTTAAAAGAGCCCA
>NW_019379644.1:369194-389264 GCF_000648655.2 Copidosoma floridanum
TTTTTTTTTTTTTTTTTTTTATTCTTTTTTTTTCTTTATTTCTTGTTTTATTTTATTTTATTTTTTTTTTGTTTTTTTTTCATATTTAATTTCATTACTTTTATTTTTCATTTTTTTGTATTTCCTTTATTTCATTTATATTTGTTTATCGAATGCCAAATAAGCACCCTAAACAACCATTAAAATGATATGTAACGCGAAATATACATATCTAACGATCTTACATAATTTATTTATTATTGATGTAATAAATTACTATATTTGTATAATTATGTGACATTGTAACATAATTAGTCAGTCGAATTCAAAATCTTAAAAACCCTTGATACGTTGTGCAACTCTGTTGTATATGTTTATTTTAATAATTCATTTAAAAAATAATTCACTAATAACAGTAATTATTAGTATAACTGTAATGCCAAAAAAACCTCAGGTTTAATAAAAATCAGGTTTAATAAAACATTTCATGCAATTACACTATACAGAACTACACGATAAGTACAAATAACCGAGATTTTCTAATCGGCAGCGCTCGTTGCAGAGTGGGTAAGGTACTGAACTTATATGCAGGAGGTCAAGGGTGTAAATCCCATTGTAAGAGAATGTTTTTTTTTTTTTTTTTCCAAGAATTGTAAAAGAAAAATTCAATGTGGAATAAAAATATTGGTAGGTAAAGGTGTGCAGAAAAGTAACACGGCAGTGTTGGCAGATATACATATTTAGTGGGGAGAGAGGAAGTGTGTAGAAAACAGTTGGTTAGGGGAACGGGGTAAGGGGGGAAACTTAAACGGCAGTAACTTTGGGTGAAACCACTTTCGTTTCCTAAAAAAAAAATCTGTCGGTTTTAAAATTCCAGCCCCTAGAGTAACGCGACATAAAGAACTTTGTTCTAAAAATGTTTGACTTTTACATATCATTTTTATTACTGAAGACAATATTTTATTGAACTGAATTTATTGAAAATATCGATTAAAAACATTTTATAAAAGACTTCAGAAATTTCAATCGTGTTCACGAAACGTTGCATCAAAGAAATCTTCATATGCCTTCAGGTAATATCCATACCAATATTGACATCATTTTTTTTAAAGGTTAATTGAATTATTACAAATATAAGAACGTTTAAACATCAAAAATTAAAAAGTGTATCACACCTATAGTTATGAGACAATAAACGAAAAAAATGCTACAAGAATATTGTACGCACACTTCTCGATAAAAAACCACAAAAAGGTGGCAGATTCTCCCGTCAAAAATAGACAAGGACAAGGAAAGCTTTCTTTTTATATAGTCTTATGCTCATACGATACTACAGTACTTTCACAGAGCCACTTTGACTCTGTAGACAACAATAACTAATTTAAGCATAAAAAATTAAAAAAAGGTAACGCATCAAAAACTGAATAATACTACAAGAATAATACGTTTACTACTCAACTGAACAACGGCAAGGTAAAAGATGCTTTAGTCAGGAAAGGATAAGGATAACGAATAGGCAACTCCTTAATTCCGTGGAAAATTAGACCATGAGGCACTCGAGTCAATGCACTTATGTTCACAGCTTACGTTAAATTATAATGTTATAGGCATGAAAAGTGTATTGATTTCTACAGAAATATGACGAGTGAAAAAAACAAAATTGATAAACAAGTTAATGAGCTTCTCATCACTCACTAAGCAAGTATGACAGAAAGCGTAAAATTTATAAATTTTGCCTAGCTCAAAAAAAGTGTATTTAATTGAATTATAAGACCGAAATAAAATAATCTACAAAACTTTAAATGCATGTTAGTAGTTGCAGAATATTTGGCTTTGTTTCCTTATTTCTACAGTTGTAAATCTAATATACTGTACGACAAAAAAGGCCATGCTATTTCCAATGCAACTGTTCAACTAAATATTCGATGATTGTGGATGTTTACTATAGTAAAGTGTAATCCTCTGCATTTTGATTTTGTCTGCAATATTGACATCGACATCAACAACAATTAAACAAGGGTAGATAAGAATCAAATGTGAATAATCTTGACCAGCTTATGCGGAAGTAAAAGCTAAAAATAGAAACTTATGTCCTATATTAAAATAAAACATATTTAAATAATTCTCCCACATAATAGGAAATTCATAAATTGATATGTAGCTTAGTTAATAACTAGAATCAAATTAATTTTTATTTCTAAAGCTTTAAAAATTTAACTGGGTACTTAATAAACATAATATTGCACAAAAATATCCTACATTACAGTAACTACCAATCCAATTATATGTATTACCTAATGTTGAAGTTTGTTTATCAAAACAAAATACTAGTGTGTGGGGAAGCTTGTTCAGACAATTATTTTTGTACTAGTTTTAAAACATGCACAAAATTTGTCCTTGTGTTGAAAGTCTATACAAAACAATTTTTGTATACTAAAGTGTACCGATTCTAAAAAGATGTAACCAACTATTTTTATTGAATACAAAATACCTATCTGTATTTCGGTAAACGTAAATTACGGCATACCTCTTACTACACTAATATGCTGTGTTATATCGATGACATGTTGGTCATTTTACATTTAATTTCCACGTACAAAACTATTTTTGATCGTATGTATTAACTAAAGGGTCTCTAGTTCAAAAATAGTTACATCTTTGCATTCTCTGATGAAAGTGTAAGCTCTGCTAGAAAGGAAAAAAGGTCTCTTCTTACTTCAATGCTTCGACAACTTTTCTATTTCTCAAAAGTAAGTTGATGTAATCTTAGGAAGCTTAAAGCAAAAACAATTCCTTCGTTTGACTGACATGATAATAAAAAATTATTAAAAACTGATTCATTTTGAATCCATAGAATACGCATTCATATACAGTACGTTATACAGTAAGAAAGCAGTTGCATGCAACAGAAATAAAAATTAATTTATTGGTGTGACAACAATACACCACAACATTTTAGGTGTAGTAACAGATAAGATAATCTCGACCATTTCCTAGCAAATGTAGTTGCTTAAACATTCCTTTTTAATTTTTACCTTGGGTTTTTACGTCAACAAGCGTTTGAACAGTAGAAATTATGCATTACGCTTGAAATTCTGCAATAGCTCATTTTGTTATGAGAGGAATGCTGAGGAAAAGTTCTTACCACAATTTAAATAAACAAGGTAAAATAGGTATAAAACTTTCAAGTAATTCCTAAATCAATAAGGTCAAGAAACAAATGACTTAGTGAGTTACGTCTCCAGGGTGCAAAGTGCAGCTCAAGGACAAAAATTGCAAGAAACTCTTACCTAAAAATTTTTGTGTACATAATGCTATACCGGCTTTTTACCACAATTTAAATAAACAAGGTAAAATAGGTATAAAACTTTTAAGTAATTCCTAAATCAATAAAGTCGAGAAACAAACGACTTAGTAAGTTACGTCTTTAGGGTGCAAAAAGCAGCTCAAGGATAAAAAGTTGCAAAGAATTCAAACCTTAAAATTTTTGTGTAGATAATAATATTTATTACTTACGCCTCGTGTATTCTTCTTATCATATTTTTATCAACTACCAAAACTATTTCTTCGTTTTCGTTATCGTTATTTCTAATCAAATAGCTTAGATTTCGACAGAAAGCGACTAATATTTCATTGCTTACCGTTTCAGTAATTCTCTTGATACTGATATGCTGCACTACGTCATACTCTATTATTGTGTGTATTGGTTTTAGATAATGACTCCTCCTCTACAAGGAGGAACATTTTTTTCAAATTTTTTGTCTATTTAAAAGACTCTTTTCAATTTCTTTTACTTTTGGCGCAAAGTGTAACTGTCGGTTTTCGTCCTCAGGCCACACTTTAAGCCCTAATGACGTAGTTTACTCTGTCATTTGTTTTTTGCCTCTACCTTTTGGAAATCATTTATGAGTTCCATACCTTTTGTCTGTTTTTTTTTTTTCAATCATGGCAAAGTCTTTTTTTACCATTGTTTTCATAAGCTAAGAAACAGTTACAGAATTTTTAACTTAAACAAAAACTTTTACGGATCAAACGCTTATTGATGTGAAAAACTAAGAGAAAAATATAAAACAAAAATAAAAAAATAATAATACAATGTTTCATTTAAATGTCTTATAAAAAAAACTACAAAAAATCATAGACTATGAGTCCACTTTTACATCACAGCCGAAGTCAAGCTTATATGTACTATTGTGGGGAATAAACTATTTATTTGAAATTGAAAACTTCTAGTTGTGGTAAATGATATGACGTACTCTACGTGTATTAAAGAACAAAGGTATGTTATATGGGATGAGGATAGTAGGCATATATTTTTTCAATTTTTACATTTTAGTTAAAAAAAAAAAAAAAAATTACTGTAGTCTTANAACGAAAATTAAGAAACTTTTTTTTTTTTCAACTTTAATTTGCACAAATATGGTAAAAAATAGGTTGTCACAAAAATTTGGATTGCACCGTTGGAAAAATCAACCTCAAAAATAGTGTAAATGATGCTTTATCAATATGTTGTAAAAATATTTTAATGTTTATTAGTCCAGTTAGAAAGGACTCGTCAAATCTTAGAGAAAATTAATTTCAGCGGCTCGAGGACAAAAATTTGCAAGAAACTCAAACCTGAAAATTTTTGTGTAGATAATAATATTTATTACTTACGCCTCGTGTATTCTTCTTATCATATTTTTATCAACTACCAAAACTATTTCTTCGTTTTCGTTATCGTTATTTCTAATCAAATAGCTTAGATTTCGACAGAAAGCGACTAATATTTCATTGCTTACCGTTTCAGTAATTCTCTTGATACTGATATGCTGCACTACGTCATACTCTATTATTGTGTGTATTGGTTTTAGATAATGACTCCTCCTCTACAAGGAGGAACATTTTTTTCAAATTTTTTGTCTATTTAAAAGACTCTTTTCAATTTCTTTTACTTTTGGCGCAAAGTGTAACTGTCGGTTTTCGTCCTCAGGCCACACTTTAAGCCCTAATGACGTAGTTTACTCTGTCATTTGTTTTTTGCCTCTACCTTTTGGAAATCATTTATGAGTTCCATACCTTTTGTCTGTTTTTTTTTTTTCAATCATGGCAAAGTCTTTTTTTACCATTGTTTTCATAAGCTAAGAAACAGTTACAGAATTTTTAACTTAAACAAAAACTTTTACGGATCAAACGCTTATTGATGTGAAAAACTAAGAGAAAAATATAAAACAAAAATAAAAAAATAATAATACAATGTTTTATTTAAACTGTCTTATAAAAAAAACTACAAAAAATCATAGACTATGAGTCCACTTTTACATCACAGCCGAAGTCAAGCTTATATTTACTATTGTGGGGAATAAACTATTTATTTGAAATTGAAAACTTCTAGTCGTAGTAAATGATATGACGTACTCTACGTGTATTAAAGTACAAAGGTATGTTATATGGGATGAGGATAGTAGGCATATATTTTTTCAATTTTTACATTTTAGTTAAAAAAAAAAAAAAAATGTACTGTACATAAATTCGCAAGAGACGAACAAATTTTATGTATAAGTTCATACCAATCTAAAACTCGTTGTCTTGGCAAGCTCACCAAGATACTATTATTTAGCTTAAATGAATATAGCACAGATACTCTTTAAAAATAGTAAATAGATACTATTTGATGTCATCTGTTGCTTATGTCGAATAACAGAAGTTAAGGCATTCGTATAAATATTGAAGATGTAAGGTTACGCAAACACAAAATTGTTTTGTACCATTTACATTGGCTCGATGGAAAGGAATGACTTTTAAAGTTTTTATAATTACAGATGAGGAGCTCCTAGTAGCTTATCACTACATCTTTAGTACTTTCCATTGCAGTAAAAAATCTTAATCTTAAACTCTTCCTGGGTACCAGGCAAACGATTATTATCATTATTTTTAACCGTACAATAAATTAGTTTTTAAAACAAAGAGACTAAATCAGAAATTCAAAGATAAAAACTGTATACTTAGTATTCATATTTTGAATATTATCTTTTTGCCCAGTGCTTTGTTGGATGTCGTGACCTCTAAACGTTTGACTCTTTTGTTAAATGATTTTTTTTCAATGAAATAAAAAGTTTTGTGTTGCTGTTTCACAGCAATTTTTAAAATACTAATTGAGATTAAACGCCTCTTTGTTCGTTAGTGGAGATGACTCTGAGAAATTTTTATGAAGCAAGAGGTTAGTGATATTAAGTACCAGGTGAAAAAGGCTCTTGCGATCTGTTTATACCTACTCTAAAAACATCGGTCAAATTGGTTAAAAACATTAAGTAATGAATGGCACCCTATCACACTATGTGAATTATTGCAGGTAATTACTTGTAACACAAATATCTCGGTTTTTCTACGATAACCTTTAATCTAGTGACTGTACCAGTAGTTGGACGCTTAAGCGTGAGAAATCCACAACAATATATTTTAGTAAAAATACGTGACAAAAAAATTCGAAATTCTCAATATATTAAATAGCCGAAACGTTATTTGCAATATTAACAAAAAAAAAATTATGATTAACCGCAAGAAAATCACTCAATTGACATAAATAGTTAGCTGTACAGTGTCCCAGTAGTTGGACCAGCAAAAATATGATGGCCTAGTGTCCCGAAATATTAGAACTAGTAATTGGCCACTGTACTTAATAGTCACATCAGATCTATATTTAGAAGGGTGTGAAGTACTTAAGTAAGTACATGAAATCTCATGTAATCATACGGTAAGTAAATTGATAAAGGGTTCTATAATTATACAACTAAATTATGCAAATGTATTTATTGAGTTACAAGTACACGTTTTTGGCGTATAATAATTTGATCGAAATTAACGCTTAAACTCAAGACTAGCTAGTTTCATGATTACTGAATCATTTTAAAATATTTTATTACTTGAAGTACAATACACAGTCAGTCTTTTATGTTTTTATTGCAACGTTTTTTTTTAATTGCACGAGCTTCTTCATTTCCGCGCTAATTTTTTTTCTTTCTTATATAAAAGTATTTATTAAGTTTTAAAAAATTATACACATCCTCTTCTGTAGAATTTCTTTAAAACGGCTTCGTTTTTTCTTTTTTTTTTCTCCTCTTTCCCATCTTAGTCAACTGTAATTAAGTACAAATTAACAAAAGTTCAATAGTTGTATTTGCTTTGAGGACAAATTATAAGAACAGTTTATTTATATTTTTTTTATTGATTTTAAATACTTGATAATATTCAACGATACTGCATAAATAGTAAGCAATAAGTATACAGGCAACTTCCATGTTGTAAGTACTTACATTATGTATAAAACTTTAAAAATCTAAGTAAGTATACAAAAGACGTCTTTGAACAGCCGTGTTTGCACTTACTATTTACGATTTGTCAAGCATTGGGACTGCAATTTTTATCGTCCGATGTCTGATTGCCTAATAGATGGCCACCTTGCCAAACACTGGGGCGCAAAATTTCAAACTAATTTATTGGTATCAATACATGGGCACTTACAATTTCGATACAAAATGTCATCGAGTATAACAGTTTTTATTTTTATTTATATTTGACATAATATAAGTCATTGTAAAATTTCAAAATATGCGAAAAAATGTTATGTTCAACTTTTGTCACCTAATAAAAAAATTGACTTTTCTAAATAACTAGCTAAGAAGAGCATGCGTGCTTGAACTGACTTATGATGGCTTCATTTGTACATTATTATACACCTTATAAACAATTACTTGACGTCAGGTTTTTATTATACTTATAAATAAAGGTACACACAGTGATATTCAACACATATTATTTTGACACTGTGGGCCAAAAGCTTAATAATCTATATTTTTCATGTAAGTGTCCCACGACTGGGCAGCGGCCGACCACTGGTACAGTTACCTTACGAGAAATTCTAATGGATAAGAAATTTTACTTCAAAATTTTTATAATTTTGCTAAGAAAAAAAAGTCTACAAAAATAATTACATTTTAGTTATTGAAAACCTTAGACATTTTTAAGTGGCTGTTGTGCCCTCAGAAGACAAAATATTGTTTATCAGTCATGCCCACCAAACCAGAGCGGGTACACAGACCTACTCTAAAAAGATGAACAAATATTTCTTATAAAGTAAACTTAGCACCCTTGATGAGAAAGACGGTGCTTGCATCTTGGGCACAATTATACTAAAAACCCGGCTCCTTAGACAAGATTTTTTTACTTCGTGCCCAAGGAATGAAATCCCATTTAAATAGTGGAAATATAAAATAAGAAAAAACTTGCTCTTGTTTATTCACAGTAACTTTTAAAATTCTCATTTATATATAAATCCTCTTTGTTTGCTAGTAGAGGTCATTCCTAAAAATTATTTTCTAAACAAAAGCGTATTGTAGTATTAGTAGTAATGAAATAAGTGTTGAGTTTAGCTTGAACGCTGATTCGAAGACCCCACTATAGATACCATTTTCGGGAGTGGGAGGTGATGCTCACCTGCGTCGTGTATAAAAGTGGCTCGCTCACTTGTACATTTCTTAATACGTCGAGCGGTAACACTATAGTGTTCCAAAATACATCGTCCAGCGTTGATAGACAGTATTGTTTTAAGTCTCCTGCGATATAGTCTACGGCTAGGCCTAGAGCTCGCGACGGCCTGGAAAAAGGCAAGGAAGTAAGTCTGACTATTTTTACCTTAAAGTTTTATTAAATTTTCTTCTTCTTTTTTAACTTATTAACTTCTTTTAATCGCGAGCTCTAGGCCGGTTCAGTGGTTGGTGTCCTTGACGCCCAACGCTACTGTAGAAATCCCCTTCTTTCCTAAAGTCCTGTAGTTCCTCGTGCTAGATTTAAGTATGCGCAGGAACCCCTTAAAAATAACATTGACCTGAGCAGCGTTAACTCTACACGTATCCCTTTTATTTCATTCTAACTTTCACGCCCAAATACTAACACTCTTAACTCATTGTTCTCGGAATCTAACAGCTGACCTTCGGAATGTAACTCCTTTCCTGACAAAAGTATCTGCCACCTTCCCGTGGTTTTTGTTGAGTAGTGGACGTAAAATTCTTTTAGCATTCAGTAGTTTTTGATGCCATGATTTTTTGAAGGTTTCAACAATTTGAAAGATTCGAAAGAAAATTTTTTTAAGTTTTTTACGACCACTAGCCAAGAGCAGATAAAATTCTCATTTATTGACAAAATAGTATTAAGCTATTGTGATTTCGTTTTTTAAAAAAATTTAAACTAATGGTATTGTTCTCTCGGAAAAAAAGAGATGTACAAAGAGAAGAGCAGAAACAAGAAGAAAAATTCCTCGACCAGGAGCTGCATTATGGTATTGCTGGTTTGAATTTTACAGTCATTGCTGTAGCAGGTCTTTTTTCTCTGTTCTCCATTTTTCTTCTATTTTACTGTCGGACGACTTTTTTTCTGTTGCCTTTCCACTTTGTTTTTTTTTCTCCTCTCTTTGTCTCTTCGATACACACGCATGCGTGCGTGCACTCGAAAAAACATACATACACTCACGTACGTAGCTTATCACTACATCTTCAGTACTTTCCATTGCAGTAAAAAATCTTAATCTTAAACTCTTCCTGGGTACCTGGCAAACGATTATTATCATTATTTTTAACCGTACAATAAATTAGTTTTTAAAACAAAGAGACTAAATCAGAAATTCAAAGATAAAAACTGTATACTTAGTATTCATATTTTGAATATTATCTTTTTGCCCAGTGCTTTGTTGGATGTCGTGACCTCTAAACGTTTGACTCTTTTGTTAAATGATTTTTTTTCAATAAAATAAAAAGTTTTGTGTTGCTGTTTCACAGCAATTTTTAAAATACTAATTGAGATTAAATGCCTCTTCGTTCGTTAGTGGAGATCACTCTGAGGAATTTTTATGAAGCAAGAGGTTAGTGATATTAAGTACCAGGTGAAAAAGGCTCTTGCGATCTGTTTATACCTACTCTAAAAACATCGGTCAAATTGGTTAAAAACATTAAGTAATGAATGGCACCCTATCACACTATGTGAATTATTGCAGGTAATTACTTGTAACACAAATATCTCGGTTTTTCTACGATAACCTTTAATCTAGTGACTGTACCAGTAGTTGGACGCTTAAGCGTGAGAAATCCACAACAATATATTTTAGTAAAAATACGTGACAAAAAAATTTGAAATTCTCAATATATTAAATAGCCGAAACGTTATTTGCAATATTAACAAAAAAAAAATTATGATTAACCGCAAGAAAATCACTCAATTGACATAAATAGTTAGCTGTACAGTGTCCCAGTAGTTGGACCAGCAAAAATATGATGGCCTAGTGTCCCGAAATATTAGAACTAGTAATTGGCCACTGTACTTAATAGTCACATCAGATCTATATTTAGAAGGGTGTGAAGTACTTAAGTAAGTACATGAAATCTCATGTAATCATACGGTAAGTAAATTGATAAAGGGTTCTATAATTATACAACTAAATTATGCAAAAGTATTTATTATGTTACAAGTACACGTTTTTGGCGTATAATATTTTGATCGAAATCAACCCTTAAAACTAAGACTAGCTAGTTTCATAATTACTGACTCATTTTAGAATACTTTATTACTTGAAGTACAATACTCAGTCAGTCTTTTGTGTTTCTATTACAACGTTTTTTCTTAATTGCACGTGCTTCTTCATTTCTGCATTTTTTACGGCCACTAGCCACTAGATGAAAAACCTAACCTATGCTTTTATCCTTCTAAATCAAATTTTAATAATTAACACATCGTTTACGACATGTCTTTGAATGTTAGCCAGTTGTTTTTTTAATATTTTAATTCTATAATCAAGTATGAATTTGTAGCACTATCAAGTGCATAATAATAAGTCAACTTTTAGTGTTTGACTAGCCTCTCAGTACTTAAAAGTTTGTGTACACTGAGCATCGCACGGGTTAAAAGTAAATGAACGGCAATATCATAAACAATATAACCTCATTAGTTAAATTTCGTAGGACGTAATTTGTAATCTGATTTTACGCAGTTGTGAGAGATTTTGTTTTTAACGAAATGCAGAAATAGTAATTTTCAATAAATTTTGTTATGAAAGTTGATTTATAAGTTATTTGGGTTAAATCTCCGTCAAATTTTGCATTATTTACTAACAATTATATACATTTTTTTAGCTATATCATTAGCTTCCTACAGAACTGCTATAAACAATATTCACGCGCTATGCTATCGGTAAAAAAATTTCAACGTTTAAAGAAATGCAGTGTTAACGAAAATTAAGAAACTTTTTTTTTTTTCAACTTTAATTTGCACAAATATGGTAAAAAATAGGTTGTCACAAAAATTTGGATTGCACCGTTGGAAAAATCAACCTCAAAAATAGTGTAAATGATGCTTTATCAATATGTTGTAAAAATATTTTAATGTTTATTAGTCCAGTTAGAAAGGACTCGTCAAATCTTAGAGAAAATTAATTTCAGCGGCTCGAGGACAAAAATTTGCAAGAAACTCAAACCTGAAAATTTTTGTGTAGATAATAATATTTATTACTTACGCCTCCTGTATTCTTCTTATCGTATTTGTTTCAACTACAAAAACTATTTCTTTGCTTTCGTTATCGTTATTTCAAACCAAATGGCTTACATTTCGACAGAAAGCGACTAATATTTAATTGCTTACCGTTTCAGTAATTCTCTTGATAATGATGTACTCCACTACGTCATACTCTATTATTGTGTGTATTGGTTTTAGATAATGACTCCTCCTCTACAAGGAGGAACATTTTTTTTAAATTTTTTGTCTATTTGAAAGACTCTTTTTAATTTCTTTTACTTTTGGCGCAAAGTGCAACTGTCGGTTTTCGTCCTCAGGCCACACTTTAAGCCCTAATGACGTAGTTTACTATGTCATTTGTTTTTTGCCCCTACCTTTTGGAAATCATTTATGAGTTCCATACCTTTTGTCTGTTTTTTTTTTTTCAATCATGGCAAAGTCTTTTTTTACCATTGTTTTCATAAGCTAAGAAACAGTTACAGAATTTTTAACTTAAACAAAAACTTTTACGGATCAAACGCTTATTGATGTGAAAAACTAAGAGGAAAATATAAAACAAAAATAAAAAAATAATAATACAATGTTTCATTTAAACTGTCTTATAAAAAAAATACAAAAAATCATAGACTATGAGTCCACTTTTACATCACAGACGAAGTCAAGCTTATATTTACTATTGTGGGGAATAAACTATTTATTTGAAATTGAAAACTTCTAGTAGTAAATGATATGACGTACTCTACGTGTATTAAAGTACAAAGGTATGTTATATGGGATGAGGATAGTAGGCATATATTTTTTCAATTTTTACATTTTAGTTAAAAAAAAAAAAAAAATGTACTGTACATAAATTCGCAAGAGACGAACAAATTTTATGTATAAGTTCATACCAATCTAAAACTCGTTGTCTTGGCAAGCTCACCCAGATACTATTATTTAGCTTAAATGAATATAGCACAGATACTCTTTAAAAATAGTAAATAGATACTATTTGATGTCATCTGTTGCTTATGTCGAATAACAGAAGTTAAGGCATTCGTATAAATATTGAAGATGTAAGGTTACGCAAACACAAAATTGTTTTGTACCATTTACATTGGCTCGATCGAAAGGAATGACTTTTAAAGTTTTTATAATTACAGATGAGGAGCTCCTAGTAGCTTATCACTACATCTTTAGTACTTTCCATTGCAGTAAAAAATCTTAATCTTAAACTCTTCCTGGGTACCAGGCAAACGATTATTATCATTATTTTTAACCGTACAATAAATTAGTTTTTAAAACAAAGAGACTAAATCAGAAATTCAAAGATAAAAACTGTATACTTAGTATTCATATTTTGAATATTATCTTTTTGCCCAGTGCTTTGTTGGATGTCGTGACCTCTAAACGTTTGACTCTTTTGTTAAATGATTTTTTTTCAATGAAATAAAAAGTTTTGTGTTGCTGTTTCACAGCAATTTTTAAAATACTAATTGAGATTAAACGCCTCTTTGTTCGTTAGTGGAGATGACTCTGAGAAATTTTTATGAAGCAAGAGGTTAGTGATATTAAGTACCAGGTGAAAAAGGCTCTTGCGATCTGTTTATACCTACTCTTAAAACATCGGTCAAATTGGTTAAAAACATTAAGAATTGAATGGCACTCTATCAGACTATGTGAATTATTGCGGGTTATTACTTGTAACACAAATATCTTAATTTTCCTACGATAACCTTTAATCTAGTAACTGTACCAGTAGTCGGACGCTTAAGCGTGAGAAATCTACAACAATATATTTTAGTAAAAATACGTGACAAAAAAATTCGAAATTCTCAATATATTAAATAGCCGAAACGTTATTTGCAATATTAACAAAAAAAAAATTATGATTAACCGCAAGAAAATCACTCAATTGACATAAATAGTTAGCTGTACAGTGTCCCAGTAGTTGGACCAGCAAAAATATGATGGCCTAGTGTCCCGAAATATTAGAACTAGTAATTGGCCACTGTACTTAATAGTCACATCAGATCTATATTTAGAAGGGTGTGAAGTACTTAAGTAAGTACATGAAATCTCATGTAATCATACGGTAAGTAAATTGATAAAGGGTTCTATAATTATACAACTAAATTATGCAAATGTATTTATTGAGTTACAAGTACACGTTTTTGGCGTATAATAATTTGATCGAAATTAACGCTTAAACTCAAGACTAGCTAGTTTCATGATTACTGAATCATTTTAGAATATTTTATTACTTGAAGTACAATACACAGTCAGTCTTTTATGTTTTTATTGCAACGTTTTTTTTTAATTGCACGAGCTTCTTCATTTCCGCGCTAATTTTTTTTCTTTCTTATATAAAAGTATTTATTAAGTTTTAAAAAATTATACACATCCTCTTCTGTAGAATTTCTTTAAAACGGCTTCGTTTTTTCTTTTTTTTTTCTCCTCTTTCCCATCTTAGTCAACTGTAATTAAGTACAAATTAACAAAAGTTCAATAGTTGTATTTGCTTTGAGGACAAATTATAAGAACAGTTTATTTATATTTTTTTTATTGATTTTAAATACTTGATAATATTCAACGATACTGCATAAATAGTAAGCAATAAGTATACAGGCAACTTCCATGTTGTAAGTACTTACATTATGTATAAAACTTTAAAAATCTAAGTAAGTATACAAAAGACGTCTTTGAACAGCCGTGTTTGCACTTACTATTTACGATTTGTCAAGCATTGGGGCTGCAATTTTTATCGTCCGATGTCTGATTGCCTAATAGATGGCCCCCTTGCCAAACACTGGGGCGCAAAATTTTAATCTGATTTATTGGTATCAATACATGCGCACTTACAATTTCGATACAAAATGTCATCGAGTATAACAGTTTTTATTTTTTATTTATATTTGACATAGTATAAGTCATTGTAAAATTTTAAAACATGCGAAAAAATGTTATGTTCTACTTTTGTCACCTTATAAAAAAATTGACTTTTCTAAATAACTAGCTAAGAAGAGCATGCGTGCTTGAACTGACTTATGATGGCTTTATTTGTACATTATTATACACCTTATAAACAATTACTTGACGTTAGGTTTTTATTATACTTATAAATAAAGGTACACACAGTGATATTCAACACATATTATTATGAAACTGTGGGCCAAAAGCTTAATAATCTATATTTTTCATGTAAGTGTCATACGACTGGGCAGCGGCCGACCACTGGTACAGTTACCTTACGCCACACTATAAGCCCTAATGACGTTGTTTACTCTGTCATTTGTTTCTTGCCTCTACCTTTCGGGAATTATTTAGGAGCTCCATACCTTTTGACCACTTACTAAGCAAGTATGACAGCGAGCGTGAAATTTATAAATTTTGCCTTGCTCAAAAAAAGTGTATATAATTGAATTACGTAACACCATACCGCAAATATCTTTCAAGTTTTTATTACTGGAAACAATACGTAGAAGGCTAAATTTATTAATAAAATCGATAAAAAACATTTTATAAGAAACTTTAGAGATTCAAGCGTGTATCACGAAACGATACATTCAATTAATCTTTATGTGTCTTCGGGTAATATCCATATCAATTTTTCACAACATTTTTTGTAAAGGTTAATTCAATTATTAGAAGTGAAAGAACGTTAAAATGTCAAAAATTAAAAAGTTTATCATACCTATAGTTATGAGACAATAAACGAAAAAAAATGCTACAAAAATATTATACGCACACTACTCGATAAAAAACTACGAAAATGTGGCAGATTCTTTCGCCGGAAAAGAACGAGGACAAGAAAATCTTTCTACTTATAGTCTTATGCTTATAAAATACTACGGTACTTCAACAGAGTCACTTTAACTCTAGACAACAAGAATCACTAAATTAAGTCCATTCTCACAACGAAAGAAATTTAGTGGATTTTTTACAAAAATTTTTTACAATGTAGGTTAACGTAATCAGCTATGATACATTATCAAAAGCAACACCTGTTACATTTTGAATTTAATAAACGGTTTATTTGAGTAAGTAGCAAAATATCGAAATTTTTGAGTTATAAAAAAAATTTTTCCTGGTACCTCGCAATATTGTTTTTCAGACGTCTATTTTTACTCCTGTTTTTGTTGATCCAAACAAGGTAAAATGGGTTATAGCAGGACAACGCAGAAATTGCCGGGTATAGTGGGACAGGAGGAGAAAATCATGACTGGTAAATTCATTTGTCAAAAAATGTCCTTAAAAAAATTTCCTAATATTCCTTTATCTTTTAGCTAGAAAAGACTTCCAAAATTTATTATGGTAAACGTTCAAGGGAGAATAAAAAAAACATTTTATCAAGCTGTCCAAGTACTCGTTTAATGCATACGTCTTAAACAAGGAATTTCGCCCATTTTAGATGTGACACTAAAGTTGACTATCAAGATGATATACCGAAAATAAAACTTTTTGCGTACGTTTAAACTATTTATACGTAATAATATGACACTAAAGAACAAGTTTTATTAATTAGATCTTAAAAATAATAACTTCGTCATAAAAGATAGCCTGTCCTAGTATACCCTTATTTTCTGCAAACACCATGTAGAAGTGGGACGAGGCTTATCATTGCTGTCCCACTACTGCATCCTTTTTTTTAAAAACTAAGTGGTAGTGGGACAAGTACTTGACAAGACCAAATTCTATTTTTAACGACTGTGATTTCATGCTTTTTACTATAGTAATCGTGCAAGTGTCATCAGTTTAATCTTTAATAGTAAAATTAAACTTAAATATATTTGTAGAATTAGTAGTTAAGTGAATGAGAGTATTGATACCTAGTAAATAGACATAATCTGAAAACNCTTTCCACTTTGTTTTTTTTTCTCCTCTCTTTGTCTCTTCGATACACACGCATGCGTGCGTGCACTCGAAAAAACATACATACACTCACGTACGTCTCTACTGATTAAAGTGTAAGTTAAGTTATCTTGTATCTGTTCACACAGCAAAAAATTGTTTAAATGCAACTCCTTTATTATACACTCTCTCTACCAACTTAAGTATTATTTTCACTATAGATTTTACAATTAGTTAGTTTATCAAGGTTAGTTGTAATAAAAAATAATTTTATTAGCTTTTTAAACTCTAATGTACACTAATTATTCTGTCTGGAATTTTCAACTATGCTATTTCTATATTTCTTGCTATTTGTATAATCGACTTATTGCTTAATGAAGAGTAAGGCCGTTAATAATACCATTTTATTACCGATACATGGGAAAGATGTGTTGCCATGATTTTTCTAACTTCTTAATAATTTAATTATTAAAGAAAAAAATTTGTAAAAATTTTTTACGGCCACTAGCCACTAGATAAAAAACCTAACCTATGCTTTTATCCTTCTAAATCAAATTTTAAAAATTAACACATCGTTTACGACATGTCTTTGAATGTTAGCCAGTTGTTTTTTCAATATTTTAATTCTATAATCAAGTATGAACTTGTATCACTATCAAGTGCATAATAATAAGTTAACTTTTAGTGTTTGACTTGCCTCTCAGTACTTAAAAGTTTGTGTACAGTGAGCATCGCACGGGTTAAAAGTAAATGAACAGCAATATTGTAAACAATACAACCTCATTAGTTAAATTTCGTAGGACGTAATTTGTAACCTGATTTTACGCAGTTGTGAGAGATTTTGTTTTTAACGAAATGCAGAAATAGTAATTTTCAATAAATTTTGTTATGAAAGTTGATTTGTAAGTCATTTGGGTTAAATGTCCGTCAAATTTTGCATTATTTACTAACAATTATATACAATTTCTTAGCTATATCATTAGCTTCCTACAGAACTGCCATAAACAATATTCACGCGCTATGCTATCGGTAAAAAAATTTCAACGTTTAAAGAAATGCAGTGTTAACGAAAATTAAGAAAATTTTTTTTTTTTTAACTTTAATTTGCACAAATATGATAAAAAAAAGGTAGTTACAAAAATTTGGATTGCACTGTTGGAAAGATCAACCTCAAAAATAGTGTAAATGATGCTTTATCAATATGTTGTAAAAATATTTTAATGTTTATTAGTCCAGTTGGAAAGAATTCGTCAAATCTTAGAGAAAATTAATTTCAGCGGCTCGAGGACAAAAATTTGCAAGAAACTCAAACCTGAAAATTTTTGTGTAGATAGTAATATTTATTACTTACGCCTCGTGTATTCTTCTTATCGTATTTGTTTCAACTACAAAAACTATTTCTTTGCTTTCGCTATCGTTATTTCAAACCAAATGGCTTACATTTCGACAGAAAGCGACTAATATTTAATTGCTTACCGTTTCAGTAATTCTCTTGATAATGATGTACTCCACTACGTCATACTCTATTATTGTGTGTATTGGTTTTAGATAATTACTCCTCCTTTACAAGGAGGAACATTTTTTTAAAATTTTTTGTCTATTTGAAAGACTCTTTTTAATTTCTTTTACTTTTGGCGTAAAGTGCAACTGTCGGTTTTCGTCCTCAGGCCACACTTTAAGCCCTAATGACGTAGTTTACTATGTCATTTGTTTTTTGCCTCTACCTTTTGGGAATTATTTATGAGGTCCATACCTTTTGTCTGTTTTTTTTTTTTTCAATCATGGCAATGTCTTTTTTTACCTTTTTTTTTCATAAGCTAAGAAAAAGTTACAGAATTTTTAACTAGAACAAAAACTTTGACGGATCAAACGCTTGTTGATGTGAAAAACTAAGAGGAAAATATAAAACAAGAATAAAAAAATTATAATACAATGTTTTCATAAGCTAAGAAACAGTTACAGAATTTTTAACTTAAACAAAAACTTTTACGGATCAAACGCTTATTGATGTGAAAAACTAAGAGGAAAATATAAAACAAAAATAAAAAAATAATAATACAATGTTTCATTTAAACTGTCTTATAAAAAAAATACAAAAAATCATAGACTATGAGTCCACTTTTACATCACAGACGAAGTCAAGCTTATATTTACTATTGTGGGGAATAAACTATTTATTTGAAATTGAAAACTTCTAGTCGTAGTAAATGATATGACGTACTCTACGTGTATTAAAGTACAAAGGTATGTTATATGGGATGAGGATAGTAGGCATATATTTTTTCAAATATTACATTTTAGTTAAAAAAAAAAAAAAAATGTACTGTACATAAATTCGCAAGAGACGAACAAATTTTATGTATAAGTTCATACCAATCTAAAACTCGTTGTCTTGGCAAGCTCACCAAGATACTATTATTTAGCTTAAATGAATATAGCACAGATACTCTTTAAAAATAGTAAATAGATACTATTTGATGTCATCTGTTGCTTATGTCGAATAACAGAAGTTAAGGCATTCGTATAAATATTGAAGATGTAAGGTTACGCAAACACAAAATTGTTTTGTACCATTTACATTGGCTCGATGGAAAGGAATGACTTTTAAAGTTTTTATAATTACAGATGAGGAGCTCCTAGTAGCTTATCACTACATCTTTAGTACTTTCCATTGCAGTAAAAAATCTTAATCTTAAACTCTTCCTGGGTACCAGGCAAACGATTATTATCATTATTTTTAACCGTACAATAAATTAGTTTTTAAAACAAAGAGACTAAATCAGAAATTCAAAGATAAAAACTGTATACTTAGTATTCATATTTTGAATATTATCTTTTTGCCCAGTGCTTTGTTGGATGTCGTGACCTCTAAACGTTTGACTCTTTTGTTAAATGATTTTTTTTCAATGAAATAAAAAGTTTTGTGTTGCTGTTTCACAGCAATTTTTAAAATACTAATTGAGATTAAACGCCTCTTTGTTCGTTAGTGGAGATGACTCTGAGAAATTTTTATGAAGCAAGAGGTTAGTGATATTAAGTACCAGGTGAAAAAGGCTCTTGCGATCTGTTTATACCTACTCTAAAAACATCGGTCAAATTGGTTAAAAACATTAAGTAATGAATGGCACCCTATCACACTATGTGAATTATTGCAGGTAATTACTTGTAACACAAATATCTCGGTTTTTCTACGATAACCTTTAATCTAGTGACTGTACCAGTAGTTGGACGCTTAAGCGTGAGAAATCCACAACAATATATTTTAGTAAAAATACGTGACAAAAAAATTTGAAATTCTCAATATATTAAATAGCCGAAACGTTATTTGCAATATTAACAAAAAAAAAATTATGATTAACCGCAAGAAAATCACTCAATTGACATAAATAGTTAGCTGTACAGTGTCCCAGTAGTTGGACCAGCAAAAATATGATGGCCTAGTGTCCCGAAATATTAGAACTAGTAATTGGCCACTGTACTTAATAGTCACATCAGATCTATATTTAGAAGGGTGTGAAGTACTTAAGTAAGTACATGAAATCTCATGTAATCATACGGTAAGTAAATTGATAAAGGGTTCTATAATTATACAACTAAATTATGCAAATGTATTTATTAAGTTACAAGTACACGTTTTTGGCGTATAATAATTTGATCGAAATCAACGCTTAAACTCAAGACTAGCTAGTTTCATGATTACTGAATCATTTTAGAATATTTTATTAC
>NW_019379644.1:399354-447700 GCF_000648655.2 Copidosoma floridanum
ATTATTTAGTTTATGTTGTATTAGACATTATTTTTTTCTTTATTATTAACGGACATAGTGACTAGGGATTTTGAGATATCGTTGAAAAAAATATAAATAAAACAGAAATCCCTGATAATCCATTATTTTTAATATTTATATACGAGCTCTCTATTCTAAGAGCAACTATTAAGCGATAAATAAAAAATTGTGTTCTTACATATATGCAAATAAGATTTTCATATACTGCCCTACTACTACCACATACAGTGTCCTACTACTGCCGTAATCCTCAAAGACTATGTCCCACTACTGCAGATTTCACGACTTATTTGAAAAGTTATTTAATTAAACGGGTAATGATAAGCACAGTCAATAAATATTGTTTCCTTGAGTAAAGACCTATATTTTCAATTAAAAAAAAAATTTAGGTGAATTAGCATTTGTGGAACTTCAAAAATGAAAAATAAATATGTTTTGCTTAAAAAAGTGTCCCACTGTACCCCATTTTACCTTAGTTGAAAAAAAAAAAAAAATAATACTAATAAATAAATTAATAAATAAACTTAATTAAATGAATTATAGAGACAACTTTTTTTATCGTCAACCAATCCATCCAGTATCCAAAACTAATAATTGTTTACTGTTGCTTGACAAAAGTAAAGAAAATGAGTTAAAAGTGATTGAAGTAAATAAAACGATGATAGTCTTTCCAGCTTGTATTAATGTGATAATGTAACATCACACAAAGCACGAAATTGCTTAATGACATTTTGTACGTAAAGATAACTTTTATCTACTCTTGAAAACTGTCAGTAACAAACGTCTACAAAAATTTTTTTTTCTGAAGTAATTTAAGTATAGAAAATTAAAAAAAGTCAACGCATCAAAAAGTGAAAAATACTACAAGAATGATACGTTTACTACTCAACTAAATAACGGCACGGTGGAAGATGCTTTCGTCAGGAAAGGATAAGGAGAACGAATAGGCAACTGCTAGATTCAGTGGAAAATTAGACCATGAGGCACTCGAGTCAATGCACTTATGTTCACAGCTTACGTTAAATTATAATGTCATGGGCATGAAAAGTAAATTGATTTCCACACAAATATAATGAGTGAAAGAAAAAAAATTAATGAACAAGTGAATGTGCATTTGATCACCCACTAAGCAAGTATGACAGCGAGCGTGAAATTTATAAATTTTGCCTAGCTCAAAAAAAGTGTATTAAATTGAATTACAAGACTGAAATAAAATAATCTACAAAACTTTGAATGCATGTAAATAATTGCAGAATATTTGGCTTTGTTTCCTTATTTCTTGAGGTGTAAATCGAACAAACTGTGTGACCGAAAAGGCTATGCTATTCCCAATGCAACTGTTCAGCTAAATATTCCATGATTGTGGATGTTCACTATAGTGAAGTGTAATCCTCTTTATTTTGACTTTGTCTGCAATACTGACATGGACATCAACAACAATTAAACAAGGGTAGATAAAAATCAAATGTAAATAATCTTGACCAGCCTATACGGAAGTAAAAGCTAAAAATAGAAACTTTTGTCCTATATTAAAATAAAACATATTAAAATAATCCTCCCACATAATAGGAAATCAATAAATTGATATTAAGCTTAGTTAATAACTAGAATCAAAAGAATTTTTATTTCTAAAGCTATAAAAATTTAACTGGGTACTTTAATATTTCACAATAAACATCATATTGCACAAAAATATTTCACATTACAGTAACTACCAATCCAATTGTATGTATTACTTAATCTTGAAGTTTGTTTATCAAAACAAGATACTAGTGTGCGGGGAAGCTTGTTAAGACAAATATTTTTTTTACCAGTTTTGAAAGACTCATAAAATTTGTCCTTGTGTTGCAAGTCTATATAAAACATTTTTTGTATACTAAAGTGTACTGATTTTAAAAAGATGTAACCAACTATTTTTATTCAATACAAAATACCTATCTGTACTTTGGTAAACGTAAATTACGGCATACGTTTTACTACACTAATATGCTGTGTTACATCGATGACATGTTGGTCTTATTACATTTAATTTTCACGTACAAAACTATTTTTGATCGTATGTATTAACTAAAGTTACACACGGATATAAGATTATTGAAGTTCCTTCACAAATAATTTATTTACCGATCATTGGACGTATCATTGATCATATACAACCATGCATTGTAGATCAGGATGGTGATTTAGTAAATTTTCGTGGAGAAGTCATAACTATAAGATTGCACATAAAACCCTCTCCATAATGGGTATCATTTATAATCAGACAAATCATATAGGCAGCTCAATATGCGCTCCAGCACTCAGTCAACAACGAGCTCTTAAAGCGTTGAGACGTCAGAGAAAAAAGTCCTTCAAAGCATCGAGACATCCAAGAAAACGATTGACACATCAAAACATTAAGTTTATAAAGCTAAACGGGATACGCGATCCACTTTTCCCAATAAAATTTTCTCTCCAACAACTCGATACGCCCGCTCTTGAAAAGAACAAAAAAAAACAACGATTACGCTGAGACTCCTAAAACAATGAGCGGAAGAAGAAAATAAAATCCGCTGATAAGAAATACACGCTCGTGCTTGATCATCTTTCTCTCGCGCTGTACGTTGGGCTTGTCACGTACACCCTTTGGACCCATCCTGATGACGTCGGAGCTCGATTCGCGGTCGGAAAGGAAGGGAGCCGTCAGTACCATCCGACATTACAGCATCTGGAAGAGGCCCCCTTCCCCTGACGTTACCATCCGAGTAGTCTGCACCACCCACCACCCCTACTACCTATACCGCTCGTGCCCCTCCTCCCACCGCCCGATTAGCCTCTCCCCCACCACCGCCTCTCCTCTACCGTCCGATCAGCCTTTCCTCCACCACTGCCTCTTCTCCACCCACAGCTATAGCTAGAGCCTCTCCCCCCACCACTACCTCAGGGAGGGGAGCTGGGGGGGGGTGCCAAAACCGTCATGGTTTACCTACTCGCGACACATTTAATCTTTAATGAACCCTTTACTGAAAGTGTACGACCTGCATGTATTTCTAAATTAAAATCTGATTGATAGGTGTTGTATACATTTGCTGCTCCGATTTCCGATATCTCCAATTTTACATGTTTTACAAATTTAGAAGCACTTTCTAGAAGTTCAGCTTTATTTAATAGTTGTTTCTGTGTCACGAATTTATTAATTTTTGTAGATACGAATTGATGTTGTATTTTGAATGTATGCAACCATTTAGATGATGCTTTAAATAAATCAGCAGACAACCCAACATCTTCTCTGGCTTTCAAAGCCCATCGCCTTAAATCGATATCATGTATAGCGACTGATTTGTTAAATGCTGCATTGAACTTTTCTTAAACGTACTCTGATACATGACACAATTTATCAATTCTTCTACCACCCTCGTTCAATTGTTTTTTCCATCTATACAGTGTTCTCTCATTTGAAACTTTCTTGAATTTTTGTTGTACTGACTCCAAACTTCTTATCTTTTTTTTCCTGAACACCAAAACTGTATTGCTTTTTTTTATACTCGAGACCAATCTGTTTATCAGATTTATCGTTGTAAGTCATACAATCATCATCAAAGTAATTGTCTCCATCATCTTTAACTGCAACAGGTTCAGGTACTGCACTATAATCGTTGAAGCATTAACTATCGTAAGTATCAACAAATACTTGACAATTAACCTCATCTTTTATCAAATTTTCTAGGTGAAGAGCAATCAATATTTATTCTGTTGTTGTAACGGATTCTACATCAAAAATTGGATCCTTAAAGTTTTGATTTAGTACTTTTAAAATATTTCTCGGATTCATGAACATTATGTATGTAGCT
Source organism: Copidosoma floridanum (assembly GCF_000648655.2). The sequence continues at coordinate 403,206 of NW_019379644.1, forward strand.
ATGAATTAAAAATTTAAAATTAAATTCATTATTTTTTAATTAACTGAACCATAAAAAGGTAAATGCATACCAACATTTTTCTTGATTCTTTCAAACACATATAACTGTATGACAGGTGAGTTGAATCAAAACAGAAAAAAATACTTAACATGAAATATGAAACAGAGATTCTAAAGAACTCGTATTGATTCACAATTACTTTAGTGTATATAAAGGTACGTCTTCCTGACTTTAAAATAAACAAGTACAGAATTGTAATATAATAATTTATGAACGATACTACCTCATTGACAGCTAGTAAAACCTTGGCATATTGATACATATTTATGCTATTAGCGTGGTGTCAGTTTAGGTACATGGTTGTAGGAAAAGTAATTTTTTTTAAACACTAAAAATTTTTCTCATCAAGTAAGTTTTGACAGTGCTGAATTTGATATCATTATTTAATCTGTTAATGGCATCTAATAAAAGTATAAAAGTGGAAATTCATAAAAAAAAATTGATTTTTGTACGAAAACTGTACCAAATTTTGAACCATGTACTAAAACTGACACCACGCTAATAGCTTGAATTTTCATCTATGAGCCAAGGTTGGTCTGGTGGACAAACGAGCTCCCCAAAATTAAAAGTGTTACTATGTTGATTCCCCCCCCCCTGAAACAATATAAACAATTTTGTTTTCAACAAAATATAAATGTTTTCTGATTCCTCGGTTTATCTTAAGTTAAAAAGATCTTATTCATTTTTTATTAATCCATTGATTTCCCACAAACATTGGCCGAGTTTAATAAAAATTGTTTTTTGAAAATTTCAGTTGCATATTGAACAATGGTTACTTAACGTTTTGACAGCAAACTGGTACTTATCTTAAAATAATTGGCAGTTTACATGAAAAATTTTATTTTGTATTTCTTGTTGAGTTTTAAAAAATAATTGACACGTATTTTTTCTTTTTTCTAAAAAATGAAAATATCAAAAGGTAAAGTACCTTAAAGTTTCTCTATTATTCATAGCTATATATATACTCCCTGTATATGTGTCGTTACAATTACACGATAACTTGAGTAAAAATAAATATTTTTTTTTTAACTTTCAAGAATACTTGGATTTGATATTATGTTGATATAGTTTAATTTTGAACAAATTTTCCGTGTTATTTGAGGTTGGGTGAACGTTTGTTACTTTTTTTAAATCGCTGTATCTTGGAAAGTTTTAAATCTATTTAAATGATACGCATCTTATTTTTTTCGTAATTGATCGTAAAATATACATGTGTAATGTATGCTTTACAACGTCACATATATATGGCGTTTTTTTTAACCATTAAAAAATCATAACTGTTGTGTATGTGTGTGTGGTTGTGCGTCTGCTTGTGTCACAGCGCCACCGTGATCTGACGGTCAGTGCTGTAACTGGTATTGCGAGCCTCAAGCGAGAGCATGAGGCAGACCTTCGTCAAGCATCGTCGAGCTTGGACGTGCCGCCGCGCGAGCGCCTTTCCTGTGTAAGCCTTCTAAATGTATATCGTCTCTTTAGCTAATAAATGCTTATAACTAGTTGAGTGTTAACTATATACATAACCCAGTCCTGTGCTATCCATCGGCATCTCTCAATATTATTATTAGCAAACATTACAATTGGCGACGAGGATTAACTGGATTCGCGTGCAGATGGTACAGTGGTAGGGTAAGGGTGTGTGAAAAGGCAATCGGCAGAACTAAGTGTTAGTGTTATGATGTGGGGAGGCAAACGGATCGAAGACCTGTCGGCGGAAGAGTGGAAAGGCTTCACGGTCGAAGTGTTGAAGATCCAAGAGGATAATGAAAGGCTGGAGAGAAAACTCGAGGAAAGAGAGAAGGTCGCTGCGGCGCGGGATTTGTCAAATTTGGCTAGTGGCAGCTCTCAGAGGACTGTTGAAACAATTGTTAAAGGAACAATTGGGAGCTTGCCCGAATTTTCCAGTGAAGAAAACTGGTCATTGTGGTTTGAGCGGTTCGAAGAATATTGTGTTACGAACGAGGTGAACGCGAATAAACAAATGTCGTTGTTCTTGACGCTGTTAGGAAAAGAAGCGTACGGTCTTCTAAGAAACTTGTGTGCGCCGAGGTTGCCCGCTGAGTTGTCGTTGCGAGAGTTGGCGACAACGATGAAAAATCACCTGCAACCGACGCCGTGTGTAATTATGGAAAGGTATAAATTTAAAGAGTGCAGACAAAGGCAAGATCAAGGAGTGAAAAGCTTTGTAGCTGAGTTGAAAAGCTTGTCGACATTTTGTGAATTTGAAACGCCGGAAAATAGCTTAAGAGACCAGTTCGTGTGGGGGCTAGCATGTGACGCAACAAAGAAAAGATTGCTACGTGAAAAAGACTTATCCTTCAACAAAGCGGTGGAAATTGCGCAGGCACTGGAGGCGGCTAGTCGTGATGTCACAGGAATGCGCCTGTCGTCAACGGCGGGAGAGCCGATCAAACACGTTGCGGACAAGAAGAAAACAAAAGGTCATCGAAAAAAAGAAAAAAAAAGGAGCTGCAGAGATCTGCTACTGTTGCGGTAAGAGTAATCATCGGAAGGCAGCGTGCCGATTTAAAGACTTTAAGTGCAACAACTGCGGAATGGTAGGGCATTTGCGTGTTATGTGTCGTAGCAAAGGAGGTCGAGCGCGAACCAAGCAAGTAAACAAAAACAAGGGCAGGCGAAGCGTTCCACGGATTCACAGCATTTCGTGGAAGAGGACGTCAATACGTCGAGCGAGTATGTGTTTGTGTTGCAGAGTAAGGACGCGAAGAAACATGTAAATGAAAGCGCGCCGATTCTTTTTGAAGTATTAGTGGAAAGTCGACCGTTGGTTCTTGAAATTGATACGGGGTCGCCAATAACCGCGATGTCAAAAGAAAAGTGGAAGGAATGCGAAAATCTCAAAGATTTAAGGCTGTACAAGTCGTCGCGTATTTTTAATACACTGCAAGGAAAGCGTTTGGTTCCGTTGGGGGTGATTCGTGTTAAAGTTCAACACAAAGCAAAAACGGCAGAATTGAAAATTTTTGTAGTTCTGGGCGCGTTGAAAACACTTATCATAGGCCGAGAATGGTTAGTTCCGTTAAATATGATAAAAGTCAATAAAGTCGATCAAAACATAAGTATAAACTCAATCAGAGTAAGGGATGAGTCGTTAGATGTGATTATTTGGGAATTTAAAGATGTGTTCTCAAATCAAGCGGGTTTGTTCACAGGTGAAAAATTTAAATTGCTTTTATAAAAAGGCACCGTACCTGTCTTTAGTAAAGTAAGAGCAGTTCCCTTTGTATTGCGTGAGAAACTTGAAGCAGAGATAGATAGATTGGAAAAAGCTCAAATCATTTCGGCTGTCAAAAGTAGCGATTGGGCTACGCCGGTAGTTTCAATTTTGAAAAGTAACGGACAGATTAGGTTATGTGGAGACTACAAAATTACGGTAAACCCGCAATTAAGAGTTGATCGACACCCGATTCCGAGGGTTATGGATTTAGTAGCAAAATTGGAGGGTGGTAATTTTTTTTCAAAACTGGATCTCACTCACGCTTATCAGCAGATCGAGTTAGATGATGAATCAAAGAAATTAACAACTATAACGACGCACAAAAGCTTATTCATGTACAATAGGCTGAGTTACGGAATAGCATCGGCGCCGGGCTTATTCCAAAGAACCATGGAAAAGTTATTAAATGATTTACCGGGTGTAGTAACGTACTTTGACGATGTTTTTATTGCTTGGAAAACTCGTGTAGAGCATGATAAAAAATTGAAAGAAGTCTTAAAACGTTTCAGAGAAAATAATTTAACGGTTAAGTTGGGAAAATGTTAATTTGCGCAGAAAAGCATTTCGTTTTTAGGATATCAACTCGATGAGCATGGTTTAAGTGTAGCGCAGAATAAAATAGAAGCGATCGTGAATATGAAAGCTCCCGAAAATGTAAAAGAACTTAAAGCGTTCTTAGGCGCGTTAAATTATTATTCGAAATTTGTTAAAAACTACGCACAAATTATGAGCCCGCTGTATGAGTTGTTAAGGAAGGAAGTGACTTGGCAATGGACTCCCGAGCGAGACAGAGCATTCAAAGAAGCAAAAAATAAATTAACGTCGCGCGAAGTTTTAATACACTACCGTTCAGATTTACCAATAAAAGTCACATGTAATGCTTCGCCAAAGGGCCTGGGAGCCGTGCTATCTCACATTTTTCCATCAGGCACATCAAAACCTGTAGCGTATGCATCGAGAGTGTTAACAAAAGCTGAGCAAAACTATTCTCAGTTGGACCGAGAGGCGTTAGCACTGGTTTTTGGGGTTTGTGCGTTTCATCAATACATTTATGGTCGTTATTTCGGCGAGAAAAAAGGAATTCCGCAAATGGCGGCTAGTAGAGTCCAGCGTTGGGCTGTGTTTCTCGCGGGATACAGTTTTTCAATTAAACTCATTAAAGGCACGGAAAACGGCCCTGCTGGTGCACTTTCGCGCGTTTTGATTGACAATTTTAAAGCAAACTAGGATTTAATTGAAAAAAAAGATTACTCATTCTTAAATTTTATAACAGATGACTGCGAATTGTTGGATTGCGGAAGAATTCACCGCAGAACATTAAACGATCAAACTCTGTGCAAAGTACGCGATTTTTTGTACAACGGTTGGCCGGAAAAGGTCAGTGACGAGCTTAAACCATTTAAGACTAGACAGTTTGAGCTGGCAGTCGAGAACGATTGCCTGTTGTGGGGCCATAGAATTATCATTCCGTCAAATTTAATTGCAGAAGTAGTATCGGAAATTCATGGTGCTCATCTCGGTATAGTAAAGATGAAATAGCTAGCTAGATCGTACGTGTGGTGGCCGGGGATCGAAAAAGATTTGGAAAACATGGCAAAGTCAGGTGAAGCATGCCTGACTGTAAACAGTAACCCACCCCGAGCGTCGCTACATGTGTGGAAGTGGCCAGAAGGCCCGAATAAAAGAACTCATATCGATTTTTGCGGTCCAATCGTCGGTTTCATGTACTTAGTAATTACCGACGCGTACTCAAAATGGCCAGATGTTCGTGAAATGAATAGCATAACAAGTCAAAATACAATTACAGTGTTAAAATACTATTTTAGTGTGTGGGGGTTGCCGACAGTGATTGTGTCTGACAATGGCCCGTCGTTTACGTCGGAGGAGTTTCAATCGTTTCTAAGAAAAAATAATGTCAGACACGTTCGCTCGGCTTCGTACCACCCCGCCTCAAACGGGGCAGCAAAAAACGCGGTCCATACCTTTAAGGTAAAGTTTAAAGCGCTGACTAAGAAGATGTCACGGCATGATGCCTTGCTTAAATACCTTTTCTGCTATCGATCATCGCCGCATTGCACAACCGTCTGTACACCTGCAGAATTGCAGATAGGGCGAAAACTGCGTACAGGATTAAGCGCGATCGATACGTCTGTGAGAGTCAATGTTGAAATTAATCAAAAAAGACAGCGCGCTAACTTTAAAGGTAATAGAAGTATCTCTTTTAATGTTTACGACTCCGTTATGGCAAAGGACTGTGGCACTGATACGTGGCGCAAAGCAACAATCGAAAAGCGGATTGGGCCTGTCATGTATAACGTCAGGGTGGACGATGGTCGTTTGTAGTCGAGGCACGTGGACCAGTTGCGTGGTTGCGAAAAAAATAGGCTCGTGCCGTCTGTAGTTCAAATGCCAAAACAGGCGCCGAACTCCACTATTGTAATAGACAGGAACGCACCTGAAGTGCTGCCAGCTCACGTTGTTCCCGACGGTCCTGTGACTGACGTAGCCTCGGAAGCAGCTGAGGTTATTGAGCAACCTGTGACGGTCGCAGGCACTCCCAGACCGACCAGCGTTAAGCGTTGCGCGGGGAATCCAACCCCTCCTATGAAACATTGTAAACCCGTGGCTGCTCCGCTAGAGCTCAGACGCTCGTCGCGTGTGCGAAAAACTCCACAACGTTTGGATTTATAATCGTTTGTGTAACGTAAATTAGTGGAGAGGATTGTTGTGTATGTGTGTGTGGTTGTGCGTCCGCTTGTGTCACAGCGCCACCGTGATCTGTTGGTCAGTGCTGTAACTGGTATTGCGAGCCTCAAGCGAAAGCATGAGGCAGACCTTCGTCAAGCATCGTCGAGCTTAGACGTGCCGCCGCGCGAGCGCCTATCCTGTGTAAGCCTTCTAAATGTATATCGTCTCTTTAGCTAATAAATGCTTATAACTAGTTGAGTGTTAACTATATACATAACCCAGTCCTGTGCTATCCATCGGCATCTCTCAATATTATTATTAGCAAACATTACAATTGGCGACGAGGATTAACTGGATTCACGTTCGGATGGTACAGTGGCAGGGTGAGAGTGNCTATTTTTCAAAACTCTACGAGACGGACCAAATAAGAAAAATTTTTTTTTTCATGCATAATCTCAAATATCGAACCTTGTAATTTAACAATACGTCAACGATGACCCGCTTAATATATTTATTTTGAGACCAGTAAACTTCGAACCTACGGAGTTTTTACGTGCATACAATACGTATAATCTATACCTTTATATAAAATGAACCTAAGCACCTGGGAATACACGTGTTAAATACAAATAAAACCCCGTACGTTTGAGGCTGACTGGATACAAATCACATACAAAAACTGGATACAAAAAAGAACAAGGTTCAATAAATATTTTTAGCACTGGTTGGCTATCATAACGTTGAATAATAATTGTTCAATATGCAGCAAAAATTTGGAAAAACGCATTTTTCAAAATTTCGTGAATTTTTGCAGAGAACCTAGACGATTTATGTTCCAATGCTTTTCTCAGCGTACATTAGTATCGTCAATAAAATAATACATTAGAATTTTGTATGTAGTTTTTTGTCAGTTAGGAGTAATTTTATAGGATATCAGAACACACTTAAGTGACAGTATGTAAATTTGAGTCGTTTCTGACAATGAATATCTTTTTCAAAACGAATTTCGGAAATTCTAGTTTGATTGACTCATTAAACATTTATGTAAAGTTATCCATTACAGTAGCAAAAAAAGAGCTTCGGTACGTAAAATAAAAGTAAAGTAAAAAAAAGGAAAAAAAAAAAAAATACGGAAGATATTTTGAAGAAAGATATAGTTCAGTAAACCACGAAGAAACAAATTAGGTTTTTAATAAGAAACATTTCTTAAGTATTTTGTATTTACCAAGAGAATTCATGAATAAATTATTGAAAAGTATAAAAATCAGTTAATAATTATAATTTCTAATCCCTCGCTGTCCTTGATGTATTGCATTTTTATCTGTGTTCCGCCATATTAGATTTATCATTTTTAATTTACAAAATCTGACAACGAATACGCAATCGGCGACCCGAAAAACCCCCAGTATATCAATTTTTACGCTTAACTTGTTGTCTTCAATGGCTCTAGTCATTTATTTTGAATAGAGGTTGTTTTAAGAAAAATACAAATATTGGTTAACTGCACATGTAATGTAACATGCAAAAACATTTTTTTGAATTATTTTCAACGAATTTCAGAATTTTCAGAAAAAAAACTTACTATAAAAAACATAGTTTCAACCCTTAAAATATAGGGGATGCCACCCTGACTGTCAGGTGAAGCATGCCTGACTCTAAACAGTAACCCACCCCGAGCGTCACTACATGTGTGGAAGTGGCCAGAAGGCCCGAATAAAAGAACTCATATCGATTTTTGCGGTCCAATCGACGGTTTCATGTACTTAGTAATTACCGACGCGTACTCGAAATGGCCAGATGTTCGTGAAATTAATAGCATAACAAGTCAAAATACAATTAAAGTGTTAAAAGACTATTTTAGTGTGTGGGGGTTGCCGACAGTGATTGTGTCTGATAATGGTCCGTCGTTTACGTCGGAGGAGTTTCAATCGTTTCTAAGAAAAAATAACGTCAGATACGTTCGCTCGGCTCCGTACCACCCCGCCTCAAATGGGGCAGCAGAAAACGCGGTCCGTACCTTTAAGATCAAGTTTAAAGCGCTGACTAAGAAGATGTCACGGCATGATGCCTTGCTTAAATACCTTTTCTGCTACCGATCAACGCCGCATTGCCCAACCGGCTGTACACCTGCAGTATTGCAGATAGAGCGAAAACTGCGTACGCGATTAAGCGCGATCGATACGTCTGCGAGAGTCAATGTTGAAATTAATCAAGAAAGACAGCGCGCTAACTTTAAAGGTAATAGAAGTATCTCTTTTAATGTTTACGACTCCGTTATGGCAAAGGACTGTGGCACTGATACGTGGCGCAAAGCAACAATCGAAAAGCGGATTGGGCCTGTCATGTATAACGTCAGGGTGTACGATGGTCGTTTNAGGTGATAACGAAAAAGAACCAATGTTACCTAATTTTAAACTGGTATTTTCTTACCCTGTATTTCAAGCACAAAAAAAAGAAAAATAATACTTTATCACGAGAACTTCCACCAGCAGCCTTGGATGATGATTTGCTAGTAGTTCTCTAGTGAAGAGAAATTAAAAAAATATTCATTTAAGGTGATAACGAAAAAGAACCAATGTTACCTAATTTTAAACTGGTATTTTCTTACCCTGTATTTCAAGCACAAAAAAAAGAAAAATAATACTTTATCACGAGAACTTCCACCAGCAGCCTTGGATGATGATTTGCTAGTAGTTCTCTAGTGAAGAGAAATTAAAAAAATATTCATTTAAGGTGATAACGAAAAAGAACCAATGTTACCTAATTTTAAACTGGTATTTTCTTACCCTGTATTTCAAGCACAAAAAAAAGAAAAATAATACTTTATCACGAGAACTTCCACCAGCAGCCTTGGATGATGATTTGCTAGTAGTTCTCTAGTGAAGAGAAATTAAAAAAATATTCATTTAAGGTGATAACGAAAAAGAACCAATGTTACCTAATTTTAAACTGGTATTTTCTTACCCTGTATTTCAAGCACAAAAAAAAGAAAAATAATACTTTATCACGAGAACTTCCACCAGCAGCCTTGGATGATGATTTGCTAGTAGTTCTCTAGTGAAGAGAAATTAAAAAAATATTCATTTAAGGTGATAACGAAAAAGAACCAATGTTACCTAATTTTAAACTGGTATTTTCTTACCCTGTATTTCAAGCACAAAAAAAAGAAAAATAATACTTTATCACGAGAACTTCCACCAGCAGCCTTGGATGATGATTTGCTAGTAGTTCTCTAGTGAAGAGAAATTAAAAAAATATTCATTTAAGGTGATAACGAAAAAGAACCAATGTTACCTAATTTTAAACTGGTATTTTCTTACCCTGTATTTCAAGCACAAAAAAAAGAAAAATAATACTTTATCACGAGAACTTCCACCAGCAGCCTTGGATGATGATTTGCTAGTAGTTCTCTAGTGAAGAGAAATTAAAAAAATATTCATTTAAGGTGATAACGAAAAAGAACCAATGTTACCTAATTTTAAACTGGTATTTTCTTACCCTGTATTTCAAGCACAAAAAAAAGAAAAATAATACTTTATCACGAGAACTTCCACCAGCAGCCTTGGATGATGATTTGCTAGTAGTTCTCTAGTGAAGAGAAATTAAAAAAATATTCATTTAAGGTGATAACGAAAAAGAACCAATGTTACCTAATTTTAAACTGGTATTTTCTTACCCTGTATTTCAAGCACAAAAAAAAGAAAAATAATACTTTATCACGAGAACTTCCACCAGCAGCCTTGGATGATGATTTGCTAGTAGTTCTCTAGTGAAGAGAAATTAAAAAAATATTCATTTAAGGTGATAACGAAAAAGAACCAATGTTACCTAATTTTAAACTGGTATTTTCTTACCCTGTATTTCAAGCACAAAAAAAAGAAAAATAATACTTTATCACGAGAACTTCCACCAGCAGCCTTGGATGATGATTTGCTAGTAGTTCTCTAGTGAAGAGAAATTAAAAAAATATTCATTTAAGGTGATAACGAAAAAGAACCAATGTTACCTAATTTTAAACTGGTATTTTCTTACCCTGTATTTCAAGCACAAAAAAAAGAAAAATAATACTTTATCACGAGAACTTCCACCAGCAGCCTTGGATGATGATTTGCTAGTAGTTCTCTAGTGAAGAGAAATTAAAAAAATATTCATTTAAGGTGATAACGAAAAAGAACCAATGTTACCTAATTTTAAACTGGTATTTTCTTACCCTGTATTTCAAGCACAAAAAAAAGAAAAATAATACTTTATCACGAGAACTTCCACCAGCAGCCTTGGATGATGATTTGCTAGTAGTTCTCTAGTGAAGAGAAATTAAAAAAATATTCATTTAAGGTGATAACGAAAAAGAACCAATGTTACCTAATTTTAAACTGGTATTTTCTTACCCTGTATTTCAAGCACAAAAAAAAGAAAAATAATACTTTATCACGAGAACTTCCACCAGCAGCCTTGGATGATGATTTGCTAGTAGTTCTCTAGTGAAGAGAAATTAAAAAAATATTCATTTAAGGTGATAACGAAAAAGAACCAATGTTACCTAATTTTAAACTGGTATTTTCTTACCCTGTATTTCAAGCACAAAAAAAAGAAAAATAATACTTTATCACGAGAACTTCCACCAGCAGCCTTGGATGATGATTTGCTAGTAGTTCTCTAGTGAAGAGAAATTAAAAAAATATTCATTTAAGGTGATAACGAAAAAGAACCAATGTTACCTAATTTTAAACTGGTATTTTCTTACCCTGTATTTCAAGCACAAAAAAAAGAAAAATAATACTTTATCACGAGAACTTCCACCAGCAGCCTTGGATGATGATTTGCTAGTAGTTCTCTAGTGAAGAGAAATTAAAAAAATATTCATTTAAGGTGATAACGAAAAAGAACCAATGTTACCTAATTTTAAACTGGTATTTTCTTACCCTGTATTTCAAGCACAAAAAAAAGAAAAATAATACTTTATCACGAGAACTTCCACCAGCAGCCTTGGATGATGATTTGCTAGTAGTTCTCTAGTGAAGAGAAATTAAAAAAATATTCATTTAAGGTGATAACGAAAAAGAACCAATGTTACCTAATTTTAAACTGGTATTTTCTTACCCTGTATTTCAAGCACAAAAAAAAGAAAAATAATACTTTATCACGAGAACTTCCACCAGCAGCCTTGGATGATGATTTGCTAGTAGTTCTCTAGTGAAGAGAAATTAAAAAAATATTCATTTAAGGTGATAACGAAAAAGAACCAATGTTACCTAATTTTAAACTGGTATTTTCTTACCCTGTATTTCAAGCACAAAAAAAAGAAAAATAATACTTTATCACGAGAACTTCCACCAGCAGCCTTGGATGATGATTTGCTAGTAGTTCTCTAGTGAAGAGAAATTAAAAAAATATTCATTTAAGGTGATAACGAAAAAGAACCAATGTTACCTAATTTTAAACTGGTATTTTCTTACCCTGTATTTCAAGCACAAAAAAAAGAAAAATAATACTTTATCACGAGAACTTCCACCAGCAGCCTTGGATGATGATTTGCTAGTAGTTCTCTAGTGAAGAGAAATTAAAAAAATATTCATTTAAGGTGATAACGAAAAAGAACCAATGTTACCTAATTTTAAACTGGTATTTTCTTACCCTGTATTTCAAGCACAAAAAAAAGAAAAATAATACTTTATCACGAGAACTTCCACCAGCAGCCTTGGATGATGATTTGCTAGTAGTTCTCTAGTGAAGAGAAATTAAAAAAATATTCATTTAAGGTGATAACGAAAAAGAACCAATGTTACCTAATTTTAAACTGGTATTTTCTTACCCTGTATTTCAAGCACAAAAAAAAGAAAAATAATACTTTATCACGAGAACTTCCACCAGCAGCCTTGGATGATGATTTGCTAGTAGTTCTCTAGTGAAGAGAAATTAAAAAAATATTCATTTAAGGTGATAACGAAAAAGAACCAATGTTACCTAATTTTAAACTGGTATTTTCTTACCCTGTATTTCAAGCACAAAAAAAAGAAAAATAATACTTTATCACGAGAACTTCCACCAGCAGCCTTGGATGATGATTTGCTAGTAGTTCTCTAGTGAAGAGAAATTAAAAAAATATTCATTTAAGGTGATAACGAAAAAGAACCAATGTTACCTAATTTTAAACTGGTATTTTCTTACCCTGTATTTCAAGCACAAAAAAAAGAAAAATAATACTTTATCACGAGAACTTCCACCAGCAGCCTTGGATGATGATTTGCTAGTAGTTCTCTAGTGAAGAGAAATTAAAAAAATATTCATTTAAGGTGATAACGAAAAAGAACCAATGTTACCTAATTTTAAACTGGTATTTTCTTACCCTGTATTTCAAGCACAAAAAAAAGAAAAATAATACTTTATCACGAGAACTTCCACCAGCAGCCTTGGATGATGATTTGCTAGTAGTTCTCTAGTGAAGAGAAATTAAAAAAATATTCATTTAAGGTGATAACGAAAAAGAACCAATGTTACCTAATTTTAAACTGGTATTTTCTTACCCTGTATTTCAAGCACAAAAAAAAGAAAAATAATACTTTATCACGAGAACTTCCACCAGCAGCCTTGGATGATGATTTGCTAGTAGTTCTCTAGTGAAGAGAAATTAAAAAAATATTCATTTAAGGTGATAACGAAAAAGAACCAATTTTACCTAATTTTAAACGGGTATTTTCTTACCCTGTATTTCATTGCTAGTTGTTCTTCAACGAAGAGAAAATGAAAAAAAAGAAAAAAGAAGGAAAAAAATTGACTAAAGAAACAAGAAAAAGAAAAGGCTAAAGCTATAAAAGAAAAAGAACAAGATGCCAATAAAATTGATTAAGGAACAAAAAAGACATGGGTGCAAGACAAAAAAAATGTAATTTACAAATAAAAGCACTAAAAAAGTCCTTAAAGAGTGAATCTATTGAAGAAAATAGGGATTGTTTACAAGAACAAATAAATAATCTTCAGACTAAACATAACAAGATCAATAAAAAATTGCTGTCTGAAGAAGTGCAAGTCTTACAACTTAAAATGAAAATAAAGCAAGAAAAGCTATAAATTTAATTATATGATTATACAATGATAAACTATTAGTCAATATATCTTTGTACTTTTGAGCGTCCCTATTAAAAGTCATTGCTTTAAAATAAATTAAATTGTGATTGTACTAACGTATACCATTACCAACATTCAACGACTATTCTCAATATCGTTCCAGTATTCATGCTATACGAGAACACTAGGAAAACATTACTCGAAATACCAAATGTTCTCCAACGAATGAATTCTTTGCAGGTACGAGGGACGCTGAAAAAAAATCCAATTTAAAGAAACTTATCAGTCAACGATTCAATTACCAATGAAACCAAAAAAACGTGTATATTTTTATATTTTCTTATCAGTGTTCATTGTACTACGTACTCAGTTTTTGGAGAAAACGAACGTACTATGATCAAGTACATCTTAGAATATGTTAACGCAAAGCTTGTTCTCGATGATTAAGTAAGTATCGAATCCACAATGTTGCGGATACCCTTAGAGTCTTGAATCTTGTAAATCAGACCCGAACCTTGATGTCTCCGAGCACTTTGAGAGAAAGACTAAGATTATTCCTCAAGCTTGTAATGTTACATAGTTTTATCATGCAAAGAAGGACGAAAATTACAAATAAGCTCGCATTGGTAGCCTCAAAATACTTGTAAAGGCTGATAAATGTGAGCGAAACGTTACATGCGCATAAAATAGTACAAGTGAAGTCAATAACAAACCTTGATTCTATCTGACGTAATTAACTTTACAGTCGTTAGACAAATTGAAGTATGACATTCCCCGTAACGTCCAGGCTTTTGATTTTACACAGTTCCCATGTTTCCAAGAAGAAGTGACCTGCTCGTTTATAGTGTGTAGCTGCGAATAAATTTATTTAATAATAGTCATAACGCCCATACAATGAATATTAAAAAACGATAAGTACATTAGATTGAATAATACGTTACCAATAGTAAGCAATCGCTTTTAGGTTATGTACATGAATAACGAGGCCTTGGCGCATATCTCTTGGTACCTCGATTTTCAGTCTCACCCCGGGATACCAGGTAACCGTTGAGAGTGCTTACACGCTGACTCCTAGTATCCCGGTACGCAGCACTTAGTTAAAAACCGAATTTACGAGTCACAACAAAACGACTCCAAAATTATTGCTGTAGCAGAACATGCATTTACACAACATACACACATGTATCTATATACTTATATGTAAATATATAACTGCTGGTGGAGAGCAACCGAGCAAGGGGATGTGCGCATGCGCGTTGGCTGTGGTTTAACTGAAATTATTGCGTAAAGCAGATTTGCATTAATAATTACCATCCAAGGTTTTTAAGCTATTATTCCGTTTGGGGGCGTCACGCGCAGCTTATGCGCAATCCTTTCATCAATAATACATAATTCGTTGTCATAATTAATCAATAGAAATTAGCCACTGAGTTTTGGGGGCAGCCCCCAAGTGTTTTTCCCTTATAACTCTTAAACAATTGCACGCGCAAAAAAGTTGTAATGTAACTTTTTTCAGCATTTTCTACGCGCAATCGATACATCAAATTTGTTTTAGATTTTAACAGCTCTGGGGGCGAACTCTATGGCGCTCAAGTTACGCGCATACAGGTTTACGCACACGATAAAATTCAAAACTTACATAAGTAGGTTTCTCATATCCTATTACCTTCTTCTTTTCACTTTCCATTTCCAGACAAACATGTAGGAAAACGAATCGACATCCAGAAATCCGCAGTACAACGCTAATCCACCACTTCTCGGTGGCAGCGATTGGATAGTTATGCTTATTTATGAGATACCTCCGTGAATTATGTGCGCACCCAAAAACCCTTGCATCTTTCACGCAGATCCGGCTATCTTGATGGCTACGTCCCGGTCGCCGTTAGGACCTTTGATTGGGACTCAGCTGCCGTTATCTTGGCCTCGGATTTTTCCGATCTTGCTTCCATCCTTACAGATAACAAGATCGAGCCTCCGGGCCCCCTTCGCGAGCCCCTGAACAAGCCACAATCACAATTTACCTCCGGAGCCCTTCAATCTTATCCAGGATGTAATAAACCAGTATTAACTTTAACTGTAACTGTAACTGTAATAAACAAGTTTTAACTTTAACTGTAATAAACAAGTATTATTTTTAACAAGTAAATGATTAAGTATTTGCTTAATTCCTTTTTTAATAACAAAAATAATCTTAAAAAAACATTGCCACACAACAAGAGAACAGCAGTGTAAAAATTGATTCGTTGATTAGTACCAGTGAGTATACTGTGCGCCGTTTATAGTTTTTTATTTATTTATTATATATTTTTAAAAAATATTCATTTAAGGTGATAACGAAAAAGAACCAATTTTACCTAATTTTAAACTGGTATTTTCTTACCCTGTATTTCATTGCTAGTTGTTCTTCAACGAAGAGAAAATGAAAAAAAAGAAAAAAGAAGGAAAAAAATTGACTAAAGAAACAAGAAAAAGAAAAGGCTAAAGCTATAAAAGAAAAAGAACAAGATGCCAATAAAATTGATTAAGGAACAAAAAAGACATGGGTGCAAGACAAAAAAAATGTAATTTACAAATAAAAGCACTAAAAAAGTCCTTAAAGAGTGAATCTATTGAAGAAAATAGGGATTGTTTACAAGAACAAATAAATAATCTTCAGACTAAACATAACAAGATCAATAAAAAATTGCTGTCTGAAGAAGTGCAAGTCTTACAACTTAAAATGAAAATAAAGCAAGAAAAGCTATAAATTTAATTATATGATTATACAATGATAAACTATTAGTCAATATATCTTTGTACTTTTGAGCGTCCCTATTAAAAGTCATTGCTTTAAAATAAATTAAATTGTGATTGTACTAACGTATACCATTACCAACATTCAACGACTATTCTCAATATCGTTCCAGTATTCATGCTATACGAGAACACTAGTTCCAGTACAACAGAAAAACAACTTCTTTTTAGAATAAAATTATTTATCATTCAAATGCTTACTAGCTATTTTTTTTTTTTTTGTAATTAGTTCATCAAATACATAATTTACTGAAAAATTAAAATACATCAAAGAAAGTGTCAATTTCGTGAAAAATAAAGGATTTACAACTTTCGTTATAACATGTGTTCCAGTACTAATTAGTTTACCTTAGATTTTTAATTGCCCAAAATTTTATTTAAAAGCGCAAGCCATGAGCTCACGTTTTTTCGAAGGGGGATTCTGTGAAGAACTGACTGTAATATCGACCCAAAAGCATCTGTGAGGTATGTATGCGTGGGTGTATGCATATGTATGTATATACTTGTCACTTGTCGCAATGGCAATAACGATGATAGCGACTCCATGCATACTAACCTCAGGGGTCAAGCGATACGCGCCAAAATTAAAGCCTTAATAAGCGTATAATACGGCAATGATAATAATAATGACAACAGCAAAATAATATAGAAGACAATACCATAATAGATGACTCCAGAACATATCAATTAATATAAAAGACTATGCGAAAGCTCCTTTATTATTACAAATATTCTGGATCTTTGGGAGACGATATTTTATTTGTTCCAGAAGGAATCATCAATACACATACAAGCTTTCACTCATTCCAGTAAGGCCATAAGTTCTCATGCTAGCCATGACTCATTCACATTCTTGCACGAAGCCACAAACCTCACACAAGCTTTGACTCATGCACGTACCTTCCCAAAGTCATAAACCCCTCATGCGAGCTCTAACTCATTCATATTTCTGTATGTACTTTCTTAGAAGCCCTCATGCAAACTTTGACTCAGTCGCATTCCGGCACGTTCCTTCCAAGAAGCCCAAGCTCTCGCACAAGCTCTAACGTCTTCACATTCCCTCCACCATACCCATATCTTCCCAAACCAGCACGCAAGTTAATTCAGCCCCGCACACAGCCTATCTAGGTCGACAAGGTGTGGCCCGCACCCCAAAGCAACCATGCAAGCTAGCAAGCTGACGCATAGTTCCCAGGACCCACTCAATCTGCAAAGTCAGCACGCGAGACCCACATTACTGGACCCGGAGGAGCGTGTAAAAGAGCCGGATACTAGAAGGCAAGCAGATAGTCGAACTTTGAGTCCCATCGAGGCTAGACTGCTGCAGAGCTTGCGACGCTCAGTTTGGCGCTCTCTTACAAACCAAAAGGCACGTACGCCTCTGTATACGTTCTACACTTAGCCAGGGTAGTCAGAAAGTCAAAAACGATTTCCTAGGCTCAGGTTGATAACCTGGACATTATCTTCACGAGTTCTTGGAGAAGAGCTTACCATCAAGGGACCTAATGACTGCCCGAGTACCATGAACTTAGAAGCACCTAGAGAACAACTTCCAGAGCAGCAGAAACCTTCCTGACCGTGGCCTGGCACTTTCGTGCCTCACTAGGTCCTTAGTTTGTAAAGGTTTTTATTGGCATTAGTATAAAGTACATTGCCATGGCACTAAGTCATCTGGCACCTTTTGGCACGAAATACAAAAATAATTTTTGCGCTTAATACATTAGAAATTTTATACAAAGTTTTTTATTACGAGTACAGTTCAATACAATCATAAGTGATAGATAGTACAATTTTCGCATATTTTTATATTTTGATATCAATACTGTTTATGAAGTTTGCAATACAATAAATGGTTTTTTCGCTTAAGTTTTTAATAAAGGGTTTTAAGACATATGGTTCAAAGTAGTTTTCTGATTTTAGATAAAAAATCAAACTTTCTCTTTCTTTATCGTATTTATGGTAATGACAAAATATGTGATCTATTGTTTCCTCACTTTCATTGCATTCGCATTCATTATTATCAATGATATTAAATCTAAACAGACTAGATTTCAATGAGCTGTGACCGCTCCTAATTCTATTAATAGAAACAATAGCTCTTCGATTGAGATTTTTAAATTTGGAAAACCAAGGTTTAGGCGTATATTTGTAAAAATTTTCAAAGTATAACTTGCCTTTATTTTCTGCAAGAGGTAAGATTACATTTAAGTTGTCTTGTAAGCACTTGGATTTAAACAAAGAGTATACGTCTGTATATGGAATTTCCGTATTATTAAGTTTTCCTTCTTTTGCGGCAATCCTCGCAGCCTAGTCAGCACCTTCATTTTCTGCTATACCTGAATGAGATGATATCCAAATAAGTTTTATAGATTTTTCCATTTGGTTAGCTAAAAATAGTTTGTCTCTAAGTTGTGCAATTCATGGAGACTCTGAGTTAGAGCCAACACATAAAAGTGCTTTTAGGGCTGACTCTGAGTCTGTAAATATCCTGAAATAATTACTGTTAGATTGACTGATTGTTTCAATAGCACAGTGATAAGGGCTAGAACTTTGGCTGAGAAGATTGTCGCAAATATCGTCAAAGCATTCCATTAAAATAGTTTTTTGATGATTATTTTGATAGATAAAACTCTCTGATAGTTCCTTAAGCGATTCCAATTGGAGAAGGACGGAACTTTTATCGTAAGATAGTTGCTTAAGTAGATATTTATAACGAAGTGACTTTAGTCTGTATGTAAGGAATGGGATGTTGGTTTCGGCTGCTATAACATTTAGTGGGGTGCTATTGCAATAACCCATGGGGATTCTTAGGCATGTATTTTGGATTTTTTGAAGTTTATCGAAATTAGTAATAGAGCAAGGAGAGATTAGAAATCCGTAATATTCTAGTCTCGATCTAATCAAAGTTTTGTACAGCATAAGAAGGGTGGTAGGGTCTGCTCCCCACCAGTTTCTTCTCAGGCAGCTGAGAATAGTAACAGCAGGTTTAATTTTGACTGAAACATATTTAATGTGGGATTGCCAGTTAAGTCGTTTATCTAATAGTACTCCCAAAAATTTTGTATTTGGGAAGGGTTGGATTACGGAATAATTTATATTCATCATAATGTTATCAAAGTTGGTATTATTTTTTTTGAAAATAAAGAGTTTACATTTTTCGTGAGCCCATTTAAGTCCTTTTGATTGATGATGGATATTCAGTCTAGTGGCTGTAGTTTAAAAAGTTTTAACAGCGCTTTCTGGAACAGGATTCGACGTGTACAAGACGATATCATCAGCAAATTGTAGGATCTTGACTGAGGTGTCTATGAACAAATCGTTATCACGGGTATATAAAGCATAGAGAATTGGACTTAATACACTACCCTGGGGAAGACCTTTTTCGACTAATCGTGCAGGGTCCAAGCCAGTGTTCAAGAGGAGCCACTTGCGACTGTAGGTTAAATTTTTTATAAACATTAGCAACTTTTCAGGTTAGCCCAAACTTTTTAGCTCATATAATAGCACATCCGGTATTATGGTATCAAAAGCACTTTTAATATCGAGAAAAATAGCTGTAACACAATCTTTTTTGTAGAAAGCCTGGCGAATTTCATTTGTCAAAATGGATGTATTATCTATACAGGATTTATCCTTACGGAACCCATATTGGGTAGTAGACAGGATCTTGTTTACTTCAGTTCACCAAGTCAAGCGTGAATTAATCATGCGTTCCAAGGTTTTTAATATACAGGAAGCCATTGATATGGCGCGAACCCTATCGCCATGACCTTTAGGTATGAATGAGATTAAGTATGTAGACCAGGAGTCAGGAAATAGACACGCATCATATAAATCATTAAAAATGTCTAACAATGCTCTTATGTAGGATTCAGGTAGAGAAGCTAGAATTTCATAATTGATTTTATCTGGTCCAGGACTAGATTTAGAGTTGGCTGATTTTATGGCAAGTGTAAGCTCTTCAAAGCTAAAAGGCTGCGACATAAAGTGATCATCGTGTGCAGTTTCGTTAAAATTAGCAATTTGTATATTCTGTATAGGAAGTAAAGAAGGAT
The DNA here is from genome assembly GCF_000648655.2 of Copidosoma floridanum. The sequence goes on from NW_019379644.1 coordinate 423,102, forward strand.
TCTTAGGAGTGCACAAAGAGTCCAGAACTTTTTGTGCCCTTGTGAAATATTTAGTGGTACTGGAGAGCGAAGAAGGACGGTTTGAGCTATTTTTAAATAATTTAATTTTCTGCCAGACACTGAAAATGTTTGTGTTACTATTGATAGTGTCACAAAATTTTTTAAAGGACTTCTTTTTTTTAGTTTGAGTATAAATTTTGTCTTAGCAATTATACGTTTATGGTTTATATAGGATTCCATAGTACAGCAATATTTAAGTGATTTTAGATTGGCCTTTCTAATTCTTACTGCCCTCTCGCATTCTTTGTTCCACCATATACACTTGTCGTTTTTCTTGTTACAGTTATTTTTTTTACATTGAGAGAAGTTACTTTTATTCCAATTATTATTCTTTGGTGATAGATTTGATACACAGGTATCTATAACATTAGGAAAAATTTTGTATCTATCAAGAACATTGGAGTTCAGATAATTAAGATTATTGAAAACATGTGTATTATTATCGAGTTCGTTTTGAAGGCATTCCCAATTCATTTTTCTGAGGTTGTATCGATAATCAACTTTTTTATAAAATAGTGGATTAGCATTAATATTAATTTCTATGGGGAAGTGATTACTTCCCCATGTATCATCTAAAACGTTCCGCTCTGAAATTAAAGCCAACTGAGACGAGGCAAACGTTAAATCAATATTTGAATATTTGCAAGAAGTATTTGTTATACTGGTATGCGTTAAAGAGCCATCGTTTAAAAGAGCAAAATATTCCAAATCAACATTTTCAATTATAGTGCTACCGTAGGGGCAAGCGTGGTCGCTACCCCACCACGGGTGATGAGCATTAAAATCGCCCAGTAGAACGATATCGTCAAAAGTTTTTATCTTGTCCGTTAAACTAAACCAGTCATTTTTCCAATCATTAAATGATACACCTCTACGATGAGTAGGACTTCTATAATAAGCGATTAGATGAATAACACCCATATCAGTGTTGATTGTGACCACTCCTTTCTCTATTGATTTAAAATTAAAATTTAGGTTTAATTTATTATACAAAATAGATTTTTTCAAGAGGAAAGCGATACCTCCCCCATTGTTTGTGCTTCTATCGAATCTGAGGACATTGAATCCCTTCAATTGGTAGTTATCGCTTGGTGTTAAAAAAGTCTCTATTATAACTATTATATCGTATTTGTGAAAATATTGAATTAAATCAACCTTGTTTCTAATACTTCTAGGATTCCACTTCAAAATAGTGATACAGTTAATATTTTTATCAATAAATAAAAAAAAATTCCTTTTTTTTTTATTTGTGTTGTCTAGTAAATTATCACTTAAACTATTCTTAGAAATCGTACTTAACATTTGATCAGCACTCACACGTAGATTTTTATTCCTAGATATACCATTATTATGTTGTGTACTTGCCTGAGAGAGGTTTTGAGATGAAGCCTCATTAAACACTTGGCATGAGGCAGACCCGTTGGCTGGTTTTTCCAGATGAATAGATGTTTTTGTTCTTAATCTTGAATTAGACCTTTATTTCCGTTGATCTTTTTTACCCTGAGTCTGGCTAATTTCTTTTTACTTGTCCACGTTTCGAGTATTGATTTTATTTAAATTGGCATAATTAAGTTGATAGGTGTCTTCATTGGTGACCAGATTGTTTCTTGAAATAGCTGGTCTTGACTCATGTAGTGGTGGGTAGCTATCGATTGTTTTATTGCCAGGTCGATCTTTAAAATTTTTGTTCAGATTTCTCTTTTTTGCAGGGTCAATTAAAGATCTAGAATCCACAAATGACAAATTATCATAAGCCATAAGCTTATTGATTGATCTCTGTATCTGATACTTGGGACAGCGAGAGCTGATGCTTACATGGTTGGTATTTTTGGGACTGATACTTTCGCCAGATTTACAATTGGAGCAGCGTGGTGTGTTAAACTTGCATTCTTCTCCATCGTGCTTGAGTTCACCACAGTTGAAGCAAAGTTGTTTGCCTCTACACGTTTTAGTTGTATGGCAATACCTGAGGCATTTGAAGCACTGCATAACCTTTTGAACAAATGGTTTGACTTTGGTTCTCACTGTAAGGATGTAAATTTCATTGTGTAGATTTTGTCCTCCTATGGTAATCACTACGGATTGGCAAGGAATCCATTTTTTATCACTATTTTCTGCCGTTCTATCTCTTCTCATCAATCTTTTAACCTCTGTAACGTTATAATTACCTGGGCACTCTATGTCTTGAAGGATTAAATCTTCAGAGACTTCGATATCAATATTTTTCACAATACCTCTTCTTCTTTTGAAACCGGGTACATAGGCCTCAAGCTCATATTTTTTCAGGGTATCGTCGTTAGCTAACTTGTTGGCTTCAGTGCGATTTAGCAAAATGACCTCTACGCTGCTTCTGCTTCTGCGACATATCTCTTGAATACTAGGGTACTTATCAAGCAGTAGACCACCCTAACGTACGATTTCACTTCTTTCTTATTTACTTTACTCCTTACCCATACACTGTACGGGCCTTAGATGCCTATTCTATAGTAATCTTGCTTCGTTGTCGTTGTGGCTGCAGTTGTACTGGTTGTTTTTGATGTTGGTTGTTGACCACTATCGTTGTTATGGTTACCACCTGAGCCTTTTTGCTCGACATTTTTCTCCACGTTGATTTTCTTCCTAGACTGGATCTGATTTTTCTTCTTCTCTGCCTCTTCAGTTTTTCTTTTTCTTTTTTGTTGGTTCTTGGAGAGATTGTTGTTATCCGAGGAAACGGAATCTTCTTCGGTCAACATATAAATGGTCTCATCAAGATCTTTTTCTTGGCCGCCGCTTTGCGCGGCCATATTGTCTGTTTGTGCCCCAGAGGGCGAGAGTTTAGTACACGAAAAACAGTCTATGAATTAGATATCACGGTTTAGATGGACAAAAAGACAAAAACGATCGCACAGCTGTTTGCTAAACAGGCGAACCCAAATCAGCAAAACGACAAAAAGAAACTCTCTCGCAAATAACAAAAAAATGACGAGCACGATGTGCACAGCCATTTCTCCATCCACCACCACCACTGTGAGTCCGCCTCACTGGGTAATGAACCCACTCGAACAACGCCATCTGTTAGACGAACAACGCCACCATCAACTTTGTACTCTACGCCCAAGGACCAAGTCATAACATAGCAAAAAATTAACATGTATTACAATTGCACATACATAGCAATTATTATTAGAACGAATCCTTACGTTGTCGCCTATAGCTCCCGTTGAAGGGTGATTTCTCCTTTTAACGACGATCAAAACATGCACTATGATGATAACGGTTTGAAAGAATGGATGAAAAACAATTATGCAATCAACACAAATTTTTAATTCAATTATTAGCACAATTTTCGGCAACTAACAACACTGGTAATTTAACATATTATACCTTAATTTGTATAATGACAATGCGGTCAATCTGCTTTTCTGATGTGTCAACAGGAAACGTGAAAAAAGGAATAACACAAAAAATTCCACGGAAAAAACATGCAGAGGTTACTTCGGTAGTAGCATTATTATCAAATACATAATTAAATAAAAAGACTTACAACTTAACTAAGGTCAGAAATTTACTTCCTAGCTACGATTAACGTCAGAAAATCGGTTATACGAGGATTACTGCCTTAGTGCTCATCGGTGAGGGTAACTACGTGTGCCGCTTCAGTTCACGTGTCGAAAAAAAAGGATCGAATTGGACGATCAGTTTACTGACGCGGTGTTCTCACCTACGCAAGAAAGAGAGTTCAGATTTCTCATCGCTCTTAATAAAGACGCCTCGACCTCATAAAGTCGAGGGTTTGGGTTCCACTTGGGGGTGATTGATGGTTCTTATGACTATGAGTTTGGCGATAGTTCATCGAAGCTCGTGGTGCCGGTGCACAAGGTTAGCAATAGTACAAAAATGCCTCCTTCAAGGAGTATAAACTGATATTGTGGTCGGGTTGTTGCACCCACTCAATCTTATCACGCCTTGAGACTTGGTCTCGTCGCTACCGAGGCAATCGTAACGCACTTACAAGGAATATCAAATGGGAACGCTTAACACATCCACTCACAGCCCTTCTGTACATACCTCGTGCCCAACGCTCCTACACTTGGCGCTCTCTCAATGGATTAGCCCTTTTTTTCTTTTTCTTAAGCGAACGAATACAAAAAAACGGTGACAGGATCCCAGAATAAGATGGTAGTTGCTTGTGAGTCCACTCGTTACGTTCTGTCCACCCGAATTCGTTCCAGTAACTCCACTCCCGCTCTTCACTCGCTTCCGTTCTCTCTCTTTTTTCCCTTCCATTTACCCACTCACACACACACATGTCCAACCACCGCCGCTTGCTACACAGCGTGCCCCAACTCCCTCTCGCTGTCCAAACGCACCACGTTCCCCTCTTTCAATCCCCTTTTTTCGACAAAATAGTGCGCGTGCCCTAACCTTTGCATTTGAAAACCTCTAACGTTCCTAAAAACCAGTAAATAGTTAGAGGTTTTAAAAACTAAGTCCTCGACGCAACGACTCAGCCCTTAGTGCATTCAAGGTGCGTCACGAGCTTCTCTGTATTTTCCTTCTCTCTCGTACACGCACACTCCCTCAGACATACTCTACACTCATTCCACTTCTTTGAGTGTCCTATGTCCTTCTCTCTCCTCTTGGAGAACACACATTGAGTTATGTGTCATATATATATATATATATTTGTGATGGTCCTTGGGCGTGAAGCACGAAGTTGTAGATGGCGTTATTCGTCCAGCAGATAGTGTTGTTAAGGTGGGCTCGTTACCTGGTTAGGCACGAAAGTACCAGGCCATGGTCAGGAAAATCTCTGTTGCTTTAGTATGGTAGAATCAGCTTAAAATCTTATAGATATTTACAAAATTCTAACTAACTCGAAAAAAAATATGGTAATAGTTTAAATTTATAGTAACAAATTAACATAGAATTTAACAAGTAAGGGTATCAGCAAAAGCCCCCCAAAAAATGGCAAAAACGGCCAAAACATGTTTTTCGCGTCCAGAAGACAACCGAAAATCGTACAAAAAAAAGTATCTCGTAAAAAAGGTACGCAATTTTAATACGAACAAAATGAGCTACATTAAGTTTCAATCGGTTAAGCCGTTTTTACGTAAATCGAAAAAAAATGATAGTGAAAAATACGATAACAATAAAAAAAAAAAAACATATTTTTACTGATAAAAAAATTTTTTAAAAGAAATAAATCTTTTTTCTTAACCATAGTTAATTTACTAATTATTCATAATAATTAGATTAGTTGCTTAGATGATATTCAACTTTTCTAAGCAATATCCAACAACATTGGCACGTTCAAAAAAGGAAAAACAGGAACGGTATGTAATAAAAATTTATTAATTTCAATTTAATAGGTCCTCCTTTTATTTGAAGGAAGTTATAAACATGCGCAATCGTAATATCATTAGGAACTACCCCAATTTAAAAGAAAATCATCCATTTATCTCATTTGGTTACCGAGATATCGTTACTTTTTTATACACATTTCGTTTTAAATCGGCTTGCTCAAAACCTCCGGAGTGTGCATCGGGGAAATTGGGCGTGGCCTCCAGCAGTGGTTTGCCGAGCCACCGATTCTACTAGCCAAGGAGCAAAAAGACTGTTTTTTGCGATCAATATTTCATATACTTGTAATCGATAAAAAAAGTAGCGTTTTAGGTACTTATAGAGTAAACATAGACAAAGAAAAATATGTTTGAACAACGCACCTATGTTGGGTAAAAACTTTTCTTATGGCCATTTTTCGAAATGAGCTTTTTTCTATTTTTGCTGCGGTTTGCGAAAAATTTGCTACCGATCTTGCTGAAACTTGGTGTGTATATTAAGAGTTATTATATCCACCTTGTGTTAAAATTTCAGCTCTTAAAATTATATCGAACGTGAGTTATTGAGTATTTAAATAATGACTTAAAATGGCAGTTTTTTGCGATTTGCGTAAAAATGGCTCAACCGATTGAAACTTAACGATGCTCATTTTGTTCGTATTAAAATTGCGTATCCTTAGTACGAGATACATTTTTTGTACGATTTTCGGTTGTTTTCTGGATGCGAAAAACATGTTTTGGCCGTTTTTGCCATTTTTTGGGGGCTTTTGCTGACACCTTTACTTGTTGAATTCTATGTAAATTTGCTACTATGAATTTAAACTATTACCACATTTTTTTTCAAAGTTAGTCAGAATTTTTTGGGCCGAAAAACTAATTCTACCATACTACTTGGGAAGTTGACCTCTAGGTGCTTGAAAGCTCCTGGTGCTTTGGCGGTTGTTAGGCTCCTTGATGGAAAGCTCTTCGCCAAGAACTCGTGGAAATAATGTCTAGCTTATCAACCTTGGCCTAGAAAACCGTTTTTGACTTTCGGACTACCGTAGCTAAGCATAGAACGTATACAGAGGTGTACGTGCCTTTTGGTTTGTAGGGGAGCACCAAACTGAGCGTCGCAAGCTGTACAGCAGTCTGGCCTCTAAGTTCGACTATCCACCTGCCTCGTGGTGTCCGTCACTTTCATATGCCTCTCCGTTGATGTGGGTCTTGCGTGTTGGCTCTGCAGATCGTATGGATCCTGGAGAATATGCATCAGCTTGCTAGCTTGCGTGATTGCTTTAGGGTGTGGGCTGCACCTTCTTGACCTGGATAGGCTGGATGCGAAGCTGAGTCAACCTGCGTGCAAATTCTAGAGATATGGGTATGGTAGAGGGAATGCGAATGAGTCAGAGTTTGTGCGAGGGCTTGCGGCCTTTTGGAAGGAACGTGCAGGAATGTGACTGAGTCAAAGCTTGTATGAGGGTTTCTAGGAAAGTACGTTCAGAAATACGAAAGAGTCAGAGCTCTCATGAGGGTTGCAGTTTCGTGCAAGAAGATGAGAGCTTTTATATTGATGATTCGTTCTAAAACAAATGAAATATCGTCTCCCAAAGATCCAAAATATATGTCATGATAAGGGAGTTTTCGTACAGCTTGTTTTATATTAATTAATATTTCATAAAGTTTTTTGGTATTACTTGATATAATTTGTTGTTATCATTATGGTCGTTGTCATTGCCATTGTTAGTGCTATTTTTTTATCTGATCTATAATAAAACAGCATTTCAATTTTGGTGCACATTGCTTGACTCCTGAGGTCGGTATGATTGGCAGCGCTATTATCGTGAGAAGCCCATCCTATATCTATACATGTCGGAACAGTACACCCTTGGATAGTTGGATCGATAATGCACAGAGCTGGCTCTTTATAGCTTCCACCTGGGAAAAAATGCGAACAAGTTTACACAGTTCGCGCTTTTTGTATATGACGGGACTCTGGTAATTTATCTTTTGCACGCGTATTTTACTTCGTGTACGTTGATGATTGCTTGGTAAGCATTATGTATGTGCACGCAATCTATCTTTTAGTGATCAATTTCAATGTGTAGTGCAGAGATGATTTCAATGATTACAATTCATGTTTCCTCCAAGGGTCTTAGGATATCAGATAAGTACCCCTGTAGCTTACCCCTTTATTGTGTACAAGTATACTTTGTGAAATATTCTCTTTTTTTTCAGGCTGGATTATTAATCTAGTGGAGTCTTTTCTGGGTAAGGCCATATCTCCTCAGTGCTTTAATATGCATTAAGGCCAAGAAGTTAATTTCTCTCTACCCCCCTCGAAATTATTCTTAGGAAAGGCATATGTGAATGATATAGCATAATTCACTGACTACTTTTTCCTTCTTTATTAAGCCCAAGCATAGCCACTATTGTAATAAAAAGTATCTCAGCCTTATCTTATGAAAAGTTTTAGAGAGAGTGCGAACAAGGGGTGTATGCTGAGAAGATGGGATGAACTTCTTTTTTTCTGTATGCGAAGGCTTCCCTTTTATTTATTATGTTCCTTTGTGTCTGTCTGGAGCCTCTGCGTGACAGAAAATTTTGTTTTGTGGTGATTGTAGTGCTAATCTCACTGTGTGTGTTCTGGGCAGCCGGTAGTGTAGTATTTTTGGGTAGGGATGATGTAAATAGTGACGACGATGGTGATGATGGTGATGATGACAGGGAATGACCGATCAAGGATTTTAATTTTCTTTTCAACTTCGGCTGAAAGTCAAGTGACTGGCATGGTGGATCCATCATCGACAACGAATGCCAGTTCCCCTAAAATTAAGATACAATTTTCGTTAGTCCTTCTCAAGTTTAGAAATTAAGAATATTGTTTCGAGATTAATCTTCAAACTTCCAAAGTATCTTACAAAATGCTTCATAAATAGACACAAGATTTGTAAATAAAAATTATTTTGTAGTAAAAGTTCATTCCCTCTTTTCACATGTCAGGATCACCATTGATCGTGCCCATTGACCTGTATCCAAGAAAGCACCCTTTTGCCAATATACAATGAACGTAATCTAGAAACTGATTTTTTCTTCTACCTTCTAGGGTATATCAACATTGCAGCAGAGAACATGTTACTCCTAACACTTCAAGCCAGGATACCCTTTGCAACTTAGCAATTTTGTTGTGATTTCTGCTCCATGATAATTGATACAACTTCTCAGGAATGATCAAAGTCATCACGCACTACAACCTACAGTGTTCTCGAACACTCATAGACTCTAGTACTTTTACAGAATCTCCCATGATCAATCTCATGATCAAAGACTGATATTTTTTTGTTTATTTGAACCATTTTAAAGGAAGAAGAATGTCCAAGTATGTCAGGGACACTTTTTTTTCACAATTTGGTAATCCCCTCCCTGTGCAACAAAAAAGAAATTTTATAGTAAATACCCAAAATTTTGCCCACTACTTGCCTGTGCTTGTTGTATATTTTATCACCCTTTTTGCTGGGCATGAAAGGCTGGCATGGGCCCAGTCCCCTTTTGCATTTGACAATCTGGTTATTCCCTTGATTCACCTCTTCCTCGTCATTTATGCCTATATAAGCATTGTACAATTTCTTGGGGAATTGAAGAGCCTCCAACTCAGCAGCTGACCAGTGGAAATTTGAACTATGTGCAAAGGTAAAACCAGCATTTTCCATTGCGATCATTCTAGCAGACCTTCCTGCCCTTGATCATTTTTATGACACCTAAGGTGGGATTCAATGACATGTTTCTCGAAAATAGCACCTTTGACCTTTTCAGGTTCAATGAAGAGATTGACGAAGGCTAAAATTCTTCTGTCTTTTTGTTCTCTCACCATTTACTCCTCTGGAGATCAAGAATTCGTGTCAACATGGCATTCCTGTGTCTCATTCATCGTCGAAACCCAAGGTCATTTAGTACTACCAGTACCAGCACCAAATGATTATGTTGCTGAGATGCATGGGTAGGATAAAAGATAATAAAAGTTACAGGTATTTAATAAAGTGGTGAAGCCTGTTTCAACCTAATTTATCAATTCATGTAAAAAAAAGTAAAAAAAAAAAATTATAATTGATTACAATTGGGCTCATTAAATTATAATGTACATAGGTATTAAACGTTAAAGCTGGCCATAGTGAGGCCTATCAAACGAAGCATATAGATATAAAACGCTAAATCTTATTATAACTTGGCTCATTAAATTAAAAAAAAGAAAACACTAAAATTAAGTTGCCTTAAAAGTTCTCCTCGGAGTTAAAAACTATCTCATTCTCTATGTCTTTCTTGTTACTTATCCACACTTTTTGGCAAGATGGACACCTGTCTATAGCGCCGACAATTCCAGGAATTCTATGGCATGGCTGTGGGCATTGGGGATTACGGAAACTTTTACCCACGAGATGAATGCTTCTCAGTCTCCATTCTGGACTTCCGATGGGTAGGCACTGGGTGCAGTACCACTCATCTTCCCTTTCCATGAATAAGCATTTTATGTGTTTGACGTCATTGATTTCCCCTTTACTTCTTAGGACTCCCCGAAGCGCTTTTTCCAGAATATCCGCTTCTCAGCTATTAACTGGGGAAACTGGACTTCCTGTAGGATGCAAGCCGACATCTGGCTTGACTTAGTCAATGATGGCTTATGTGACAGCAGATCTGGTCAACAGAGGATGGACGAGGGCTATTTGAGGGGCCTCGATTACCGGTGGCACGATTTCAGGAGGCCCAGCGGGTCTTGCTGTAATTGGCTCATTAAATAGCTGAGAAGCTATTCCCAGCATCGCATCATCCCCGTGAAGGATACAAGGTGACCCGGGTAGGCACATGACACATGGGGTGACATTAATGCCGGCTGTATCATCCAATCTTCCTCGGCCAAAAAGTCTAGATATGGGAGATTTAAATCAATATTATCGAACAAGGCGTTTCGGAATGGAAATTCGTTGTCTACGTCAAGCTGCATGCTAAAGGATAAATTAAAATAGGTTGGGATTAATATTAGTAGGAACGTTTACCTTACAACTCCATGTGTTTCGCCAGAGATCGTTTTGTTTGGTGGGAAGAAAGAAATAAAAGTAGAGTAATTGGCGAAAGATTGGGGGATTTATAAAGTCTTATGGTTTGTTTGGTTAGGAAAAAAAATCTCATGTGTGAACTACGTATTTCCTATTCCCTAAGGTACGTGGATCCCCTGCCAAAAAATATCCCTAGATTGTGAAGTGGTTCGTAGTCTAGTGGTTTTTGACTATAAGTACAGATGGCGCTTGGTACCAAAAAAATATATTCAACGAAATGTATGTGTCATGAGTAAAATTTGTTCCTTAAACAGCGTGAAAATATCCTTCGATTATTAAGGTAGTTGGTGCAAATGTATACTTAACTAGACTAACGTTTTTTAAAAGATTTGCTACTTAAATTATCGATAACTCACATAATCTTGCATTAGGACACCATAAATTTGCAAATCTCATAATGCTCAAAATCGTTTTTTTTTTATGTCTGGTTTCCCACTGGGTTAGTCTATACTTTCAATGACAAAGAGTCGAACATTGAAGCTTTGTGTCTTCAAACGGCACGGGCAATCCCTTCAAAGTTTTAACGTATGATGTATAGGGATATAATGAAGCGATCCCCAAAGTTAAAAGAAAATCTGTTGTACGTCGGTTTTTGGACCAACCACCCCAAAAGGTTATTGGGGCACGAAAGACACTCATTCACATGTATGTATACATACATTTACAATTTGTAAATAATTTTATATAATAGAGGGAGTTCGTAAAAGCCTTTCTAGAAGAGATTGATTTTAATCAGTAAGAGGAGATGAGAACCTTTCAAAACGGCTCTGCTTGGTGGTAAAGATCTGAATAGATGATTAATTAAATTCTGAATGGATGCATACACACATATATAAACATACATATCTGTAAGAAAAGGCAGAATTTTTGTAATTCTCCCGCCTCATCCAATGGACAACAACCACTTTCTTTTGTCCTCCTTGACCTCTTAACTTGTTCCTTGGTCTCCTTTATTAATTGAATTTGTACAGGTACTTGATTACAGAGTTTGGTTTTAATCAATCAGACGGGCAAATATGCACGTGTTTTAATTTGTCCATATGGACTATCTTAGTTTTGCCGTTTTTTAGCTTAATTTTTACGTTCCAGTTGCTGAGTATTTCCATTATTTTATATTGACCGAAGTAATGGTCATCAAATTTTCCTATTTCGAGTTCCTTTAAGATTAATACTATATCTCGTATATCGAAATTCTTCACGTTTGCCTTTTGATCATAGTATAGCTTGAACCTCTCTTTGGCCTCCTTGAGCTTTTCTTTGGCCATGTGTTGTGTATAATTGTATTTATTTAGTAATTCATCTAGGTAGTTCGTGTAGGTTTTTTCTTTTATTTCGCCCTTAAATTCTGAAGGAAGCCGTGCCTTACGCCTGAATATAAGCTCGTGGAGAGTTAACCCGTGGCCGGAGTAGAGGTATTATAAGAAAATAGCGCAAATTTTAACCACGTATTTCAATCGCTTGAGTTTGTATTCATTTTCAACTACTCTACCAGCAAGTCATGGCTTCTTTTGATCGAGCTCATGGACTGTGGCCAAAAAGCAGTTGACCTTAATTGATTTATTCTAAAAAGTTTTGTAAAGCGTTTCATTAGTTGGCTCTGAAAGTAAGATCCTAGATCTGTTTTTATAATTTTTGGGCAGCCAAATCTGCAAATAAATTCTAAAGCAAAGTAGGTGGCTACTGTCTTGGCTGTCCCGTTGGGCAACGGGAGGGCGTCGAAATATTTGGTGAAATTGCATTGGATCGTTAGTATATATTGATTCCCGACGGTGGTGATGGTGACTCTACCTACTATGTCCATTTTAATCACTTCAAAGGCCTCCTCAGGAGTAGTAGTAATCGTCATAGGGAGTTTTGTTTTTATGCGAACTAACTTTTTCTTTCAGCATTCTATGCATGTTCGTACATACTCGGATATGTCCTCTTTCATCCCATCCCAAAAATACTTTTCGCGTATTCTTTTGAAGTTTTTGATATTTCCTTGTGTCCTTCAATGAGAGTCGTGAGCTTAGCTAGTTATCCCTAGTCTATCGTCATGAAGAGGAATGGTAACTTCACCGATACATATGATCAGTCTCAGGTCATCTCAATCCCAGTCATTTCTTAACGCGTATGTTATAGGTAGCCAATGCAGTTTGTCCAGTCCGTCTCCGATCTTAGCAAAACTTATCGTTGCAATTTTAAATTTTACCAAGGCGTCTCTTACTCCCTAGCTGTGCTGGTTTGGGTACAAGGAGCAAACCATTGGCACAAGCACCTCCTATCGCCTGTCTTTCTTTCTGATTTTTTAACTGTCTATTTCTAAGTTTTATGATCTGACTTTGCGGACTGGACTCTGATGGTGTCTTCCACACCGGCACCGGATTCAGCAGGCCTTTCGAATTTAATGGCGTTCTTGTATGGGTGAGAATAGACCCTAGTCCATTGTTCATGTGAATCAGTTCATATTTAACAGGGGTTTCTATGTTAGATATGTCAGTTTCTGTGTCAGTCTCGTCGGTAGGGGTATTGGATCTAGTAGAATTGGGAGAGAAATGGTGAAGATGTGGTTCTGTAGTGTTCATTAGAAATGCACGTTCAATTTTCATCTCATATGATTTCTCGTAGGGATTTGAAGGGACAATTGTCAAGACCAGATTTCGCGACAGCGTGTCGGCGTTAGAATTGATTTTTCCGGTCTTGTAAAAAATAGTATAATCATATTCATGTAATTTTATTTGTCAACGTGCTAGTCGAGAAGTTGAGTTTTTAATGGAGTGAAGCCAAACCAAGGGACGATGATCAGTTACAAGAATGAATTGTTGTCCGTACAAAAATGGGCAAAAATGATTAACTGTGAAAACCATGGCAAGTAATTTCTTTTTAGTAGTGGTATATCTCATTTCAGCACCGTTTAAGCTCCTCGAAGCATATGCGATAGGTAAATCTTTACCCATTTCTTCCTGGCTAAAAATTGCTCCCAAAGCAAAGTCAAAGGCATCCGTTGTCACGACAGAAGGCTTTGTGAAGTCGGGATATTGCAGGAAGGGTTAAGAGCATAAAATATTCCTAAAATTTTCAAAGGCTTCTGACCAAGAGAAGACAACGTCCTTTTTCAATAAGCAAGTTGAAGGTTTGACTAGTTTAGAAAATCCTGGGATAAAATGTCGGTAATACCCTATTAACTCTAAAAATTATTTAATATTTTTCACGGTTTCGGGCGTAGGAAATTCAACTACCACACGAACCTTATCGGGGTCTGATCTGACTTCCTATTCTGAAATAAGATGACCCAAATAAGCTACTTTTTTCTTAAAAATTAACATTTGTATCCTGCAGTCTTTAATCGGCCTAATAATTATTACATTAATTAATAAAATTAATCAATTCATATGAATTGATTATAATCATTTCGCTTTTTCGCCATGATTTTGGAGTGAAGCAGCATAGATTACAATGTCATCCATGTATACGAATAATTCCACACCCTGAAGTCCACATAAACTTTTATCCATTAGAGCTTGAATGGTTGCAGGGGCTTTCTGAAGGCCCATGGCCATACGTTTAAATTGCAGGTGTTAGAATGGGGTGGAGAAAGCGGTTTTTAGTGCATCGTTTGGGTTGATGGGCACCTCATGGAAACTAGGAAACCAGAGGCCAGGTCAAGGGTAAAGAAATATTTATAGCCTCCCAATTGATCCAAAATTTTGGTTATATTAGGCAATGGATACGCAGGTGCAATAGTTTTTTCATTCAAGGCCCGAAAATCAATAACCATCCTTCATCGTCTCTTTCCATCTGGATAAGGTTTCTTTAGAACTATCTAAACAGCTGAATTATAAGGGAAGTCCGATTCCTCGATTTTATCATTTTTTATTAAGTCCTGTACTTGATTTTAAATTTCCTGATGTAAATAAGGAGGATGGCGATATTGATATATATATTTATAGGTGCATTATCAGTTGTGAAAATTTCGTGCTTGATTAGAGTGTACAGCTTAATTTATCACCGGGTACATGAAATTAATATGAAAATAGTGACACCAAATGAATTATATGATCTCTTTCCTCCTCATTTAGTCCATCTTAATTTAGTTCTTGTACTGTCATGGTTATTCCACTTTAAAGGGTTATGTGCTGTTGTGCATCTGAACTTTCTTCAATAGTGTGGACAGACGTGAGTGTGCTATAATAAGCTTCTAGTAAAATCGGAAGTATAATCAAAATGATATTTTTCGTTGTGCTATTAGTGATAAAAACGTGTGCGTACCCATTTGGATATTTTACTAGGCATTCTCCCCCAAAAATACCAGATTCGGCCTCTAGCCTCGGCAGGTATCTATCGGATTCATTACTATTACTAATTTGAATTTCACACAAGGTTTGAGTTCGAGCAGGAAGTAAAAAAGTATCATGATAAGTAAGAAAATCCGTGGATTGACTTAACCCAAAAGCCACCTTCCTTTCCGAAAATGAAATAATAGCTTTATGTGTTTGCAAAAAGTCGATACCCAATATCATATTGTTGGGTATAGAAAAGTTATTAGGCACTAGATGCGCGGAACTTTTTACATCTTTAATTTTTAATTCAATTGGATCTAGCATTTCAACAAGCCCGTTCACTCATCCTGGTTAATCCAATCATAGAATAATAAAATATTTTTACAATTTCTACGAAATTGCGCTAACAAGATTTAACTCATCAGGACCAAACAAAGGTTGACCAAAAGATTATATAAATCCGGTTACTATTAAACCAAGTCAGTCATTCACTGGCAGACGTCACGAGCGGAGTTGTTCGTTGCAAGGCTGGGAACCTCGGCCACCAACGACCCTACGTTACCCTCTCGACTCTAAGCATTTAACCAAGAATTACCGATCCTTTCTGAGGTCTACGGTGGGTAAATCTCATAGCAATGAAGGAAAAATAAACTTGAGCAAACGGTACAGTTTTCAACGGGCAAGCATCACGAGAAAATCTTCCCACCTTAGATTACCAAAACAACTGAGTCTGCAAAAAAAGGAGATGCTTTAGACACCGTCTTTGGCATAATACTAGGAGACGTTCGGAAAGAGCTCTACAACTAGCTTCAACGCTTCAGGCATTGTAGTTTTCCTCTCGATCAGTCTGGTGCTACAATAACAGACCAGAGAAGATCACCCTGAGGTGTAGAGGCAGTCACGTTTGCTGAATACTTCAGTCAAGAAAGAGCTTACTTAAGAAGCTCACTGGTCCTTTTCAGGGTCATCGGACGTCGAACTACCTTGCCAACAAATATGTATGAACTCAACAAAGTTGACAGAAAACAGCCTTGAGGGGTCACAAAAGTCGTAAGCATGCCAATAGTCGCAAGAAGGTGGATTGGAAGGAAAACTTCAAATGTATTTAATGAATCCAATTGTAGGTTTATTAATCGTATTTAGGGGTACCTTCTCTGTGTGGGATGATTTGCTGCAATTCTTGGTGGTTGCGTTGAACCACCAGTGAATAATTCTGTAGCTAGAGGTTGGTTCTGAGTTCACCGTCTTTGGAACAATTTCTTATCTTTCCGTTCAAAGATACATATTCGTTAATACGTTAAGGCAAATTCGAGGAAAATCTCTACAAATTTTAACCTCGGTAAAAATCACGTCTTGGCTTAAGTCGTATCGACCCGCACTCCTAGCCTTACTCTTCCTCGGTCAACTCTTCGCTTCTCAGCTAACCGCGAACTGAGCTCTCTTCTTTTCCTCAAATTTCTCTTTCCCTCAGTTCTTTTCGATTTTTCCTTCCCCCTTCTCCGTCTTTTCTTTTATCTTGTTTCTGCTTATCTCTCCTCTTTTTTTTCTTCTACTCTCCTCCCTTTCTTCTTCCACACTTTCCTTACTCTCTAATAGTTCTTTCTCTCTCTCTCTTAATTTTTACACTTTTCCTATTTCTATCAGAGTGTATCACACTTGAAATGCTTCTCGCGCTTCTGTGACCGATTTATCTGGTCACAAAATCAAATATTGCTATTCATGTTGGTTGGAATATTAGGATACAAAGGAACTCACGCTTTAATGGAAAACATAAATTTTTATATCAACGACCAGATAATATGGAAATAAAGGTACATAAAAAAATAGTGATCCGTACATTAAAATTTTCACAAAGTAAAAATGAGAGTTATTTTTTAAGAAAAGTTAAAATTCTAAATTGAACCAAAGTTAGAACACTTAAGCTTACTACATGATAAAAATAATTTCCAATAACAATGAGTCATCAATGACTAACTGAAGATAGGTAAAATTTTCGAAACGATGCATACAAAGAATATATTGATAGAATCAATATATCAATAGAGATATTTATTAATTTTGGCTTTTTATGAGTAAGTCCTGTATGACGAATTTTACCTAAAAAATGATTGTTTTTTTATCAAGTTATTTACTAAAAAGTTGTAACTTGCTTTTTGTTTGAAATTGTAACTTTTCTCAATAATGACAATTACGAAATAACATCTTTTACATATACAATAATAAATATACTTAATAGCTAGTAGTTATGAAATTATCATACATCTTTGAGCCTTTCCATGAAAATTGTATACTAACTGCTACTAAAAAATTAAAAATCAAACCAGAATGCATGTGCACTTTTATTAATACATTACATTAGAATTTGGTTGACAGTCTCTTCGGTTGTAGTTATCATAGTCTTATTAATTGTTTAATTCAAATCTTCATTATTTTTGAAGATTTTTAAAAATTATACTTCTAGAGGCACGTTCTGCCCTATGGAGTAAATCAACGATTTCAGATTCCTGACCTTGAGAAAAAGAGTAATGGAAGTAGATTTTGCTGGATTCTCCCCCCTTACCCCACCCCTCTTGTGACGTACTTCCGGTCTCCCTCCACCACCCAACGTCTAACATCATCATCGCACCACACTACACAAAATCATCGCACCACACCACACCACATATTTTGAATGGTACTATTTTTTTTTTGTAACCAATTTCTAATCTTGTACTGTCATGGTTATTCCACTTTAAAGGGTTATGTGCTGTTGTGCATCTGAACTTTCTTCAATAGTGTGGACAAAGGTTATTTCTAGAAGAGATTGATTTTAATCAGTAAGAGGAGATGAGAACCTTTCAAAACGGCTCTGCTTGGTGGTAAAGATCTGAATAGATGATTAATTAAATTCTGAATGGATGCATACACACATATATAAACATACATATCTGTAAGAAAAGGCAGAATTTTTGTAATTCTCCCGCCTCATCCAATGGACAACAACCACTTTCTTTTGTCCTCCTTGACCTCTTAACTTGTTCCTTGGTCTCCTTTATTAATTGAATTTGTACAGGTACTTGATTACAGAGTTTGGTTTTAATCAATCAGACGGGCAAATATGCACGTGTTTTAATTTGTCCATATGGNATTCCCGTACTGTATAAATACAACAATCAATTTTTATTGCATTCTCTTCTTTCACAATTTTTCCTTTGTAATTGAGAACAAAATTCAGAGAGGTGGAACGAGTGAAAATATATGCTGCAACGCTGAAAATTATTTTTCTTATGAGGATGAACTTACGTACAAAAAAAAAAAATTATTGATTTACTTGAAAATGAAACAGGTTTATCTAATAGTAATCTTTTAGACTAAAAAAAAAATTAGAGCTTTATATAGATCTTATTAATAAAATTTGAAGTGATTTTTCCATAAGGTTACATGTTAAATTAAAAATTCTTCAAATTAAACATGTCAAAAAGGGTACAGTTAAAAAATCTACTATTTTATGAGGGTATTTCTTATTTTCTTAGGAAGTTTTTTTGGAACCATAGGAAGATTCGATGAAAGAGCACAGTCTTGTACTGGCCAGCTGACATGTTGTTTATATTGTATTGTGCCATAAAATATTGTTTATAATTGTTCTGTTATTAGATATTAAAATTTTTATTGAAACTACACCCAACTAACATAAGTAGGTATACTCATTCCAACGGTAATTGCACCACCTTCGTACATAATATCGTTTCATACGAGGTATACTTATATTTATCATTATATTATTTGCCATATTATTATACAGAAGTATAACTTCTTACTTACGTACCCAAGCACCAACTATCCACTGGTTTATCTAATTCAGAATCATCAAAATTGTTGGGTATGTAGGTGCCCATTTTGATTAAAATGTCTTGAATTTCAGGATTCGGCTTATTTCTATTAAATTATCTTGTGACTGATAAAAAGTCCGTATTAGATCATTCGGATTCATCACCATTGTTAGACTTGTCCAAGTATTCTTAAAGACTTTGGTTATATTTATTTGTTTACTTTTGTATTTCTTGATAAGTAACCTTAATAATATTACTTGTCGTAGTTTTAAGTTGGTCTTCAAAAACGTCGTCATTTGAACCTTCACTTAGTGAAATGGTAGTAACAGAGATTCAAGTATTTTTCGCGTCTGAGTCTGAATCACTATCAGTATTTAAGTCTACTTCCGTTTTAAACAGTTCTTGTCGTAATCCACTCCGTCTAGGGTCATACACTGGTGGTTATGTACCTTTTCCTGACGTTTTTTTAGTATCACGAGGGTCGTATTCGGAAAACATACTTGTCCTTGATGATGCACCAAAGTTAATCATATCTCTGACTGATTTGTGTGGCATTTCTTTATTTTCAGCACTATAAGATCTTCTTCCAGTGATTTCTGTACTCATATCACTAGCGTGTGATGTTAAGGTCGCTGATTTTATAAAATTCACTCCTAATGAGCTAGAATCTTTTAATGTATTTTTAGTGACATTCCTTAATATACTTGGTCGAAATGCAGATAATGTATGTAGCTGTTTTTGTTAAACATCTTAGAGTAATCACATTATGATATGATTTTGTCCGTTCTTTGTTTGTTTTTGAACCAAGAGGTCCACGCCGAGTGCCTACCAAGTATTCGCCAAGTACGCCGAGGTGCCTGGAAAGTACCCCGAGGTGCCTGAAAAGTACCTGCCCAATTCCCGCCAAGTCCCCGGTAAGTACTTGCCAAGTGTCTAGCAAGTACCTGCCAAGTTCCCGCCTAATGCCAGCCAAGCGCTCAGGAAGTACCCACCAAGGACCCGCCGAGTACCCTGCAAGAGCCCGGGAAGTACTCGCCAAGCACCCGCCAAGTCCCTGTCAAATGCCTGCTAAGTACCCGCCAAGTATCCACCAAGCGCCCGGCAAGTATCTACCAAACATTCCAGGAAGTACCCGCCAAGTGCCCGCTGAGTGTCCGGGAAGTACCTGCCAAGTGCCCGGCAAGTATACCTTCGTGGGCCGCTCGCATAAGTGGATGTTGCTCTGTATGCTCCGTGTAATTTTGCCCCGTGTGACTGGTTTTTCTCGCACTATTAACCTTGTGGGCTTTTTTCGCGCGTGCATTGCTGTGGGCCGTCGCTGGCCATGTTTTTGACACTGTCTGTCACTGGGGCTATGTAGTTTTTAGTTCTTGTTGTGTAGTGGCGCGATTCTTGGGCCTCCGCCGTTTTTTGCTCTGCCTGTGTAGTTTTTGTGTACCATAATGGTGTTTACTTTTAGCTTCATATTATCTGTGTAATTACTGTGCTTCCATGTATTCGCTATGCGCCTATATCAGGTGGCACTGCCGAATGAGAGAAATCATCCCTCGCTAAGATCGCCAGAATGCATGGAGCCTTATAGGAAGACCTTTTAAATCAATTTAAAAGAAGTTATTACGAGTGAATTGATCAAATGAATTAGTAATTTGAGTGTGTATTATGTTAGTGTACAGTAATAAATTTTGTTTGGTATTGTCATGTGTGCAAGAATGGAAAAAATAAAAACATGGATTGCGACTGTGGTAACACAGTATATTTGAGTGCATATACATGCTTACACTTGTGTAAAGCTTAAAGGACACAAGTAATCCACGGAAACGTAATATAAATGTGTAAAAGTTAACCTAACCTGTCATCAGTATTTATCTTTATTGAACACTGTGTTGTGAGAAATAGATAAATGTGAGCAGTACTTGTGTTTCTTAAGCTCAACACAAGTGCAAGCATGTATATATACTCATTTATGATGTGTTATTACAGTTGCAATCCAAGTTTTTATTTATTCTAATTTTGTAGTACGCGTGACAACACCAAACAAAACTTATTAATGTACACTAACACAATACACGCTCAAATCACTGATTTATTAGGTCAGTTCCCTGTTAAAAACCTTTTTTTAAATTTCTTAAAAAATTTTTCTAGAGTGCTCCATGCGTTCCGGCGATTTCAGCGAGGGACAATTTGTCTCACTCAATGGCACCACCTGACATAGGTGCACAGCGAGTTGAGCCCATCATAGTCCGCAAATGTGCGTGATGTTCACGCGGGCGTCGAAGCGACAGCGCGGTAAGAGTGATGAGGAAGAGGTAGAGAAGCGGGACACCTCGTCCAGCCCTCCTCCATTGGAGCCTTTGTTAACAATCAGCGACGTCACCAGTATTGCTCGTGGGATCGATGAGTATCCCAATACTCTGCTTGAGCTCTTTCACACAGAGAAGGAGGCACCTAAATACAAGAAGCTGCAGGCGGCTTTGAAGGGAATTGACGATGCTTTTTAGATTAAGAGATTGCTGAGGACGTCAGACCTGTCTACTTGTATCCAGCAGCTAAGAAAAGACTGCGATCGTGTGTAGTCGATGTCAAGCCTGAACATATGTTGGAAATGCTGCGACAGCAATAAGTATGTATCAACTGGGCAAGGTGCCGTATCAAGGACTATATTAACATCATGCAGTGTTTTAAGTGTTTTGGATACGGCCATATTGCCGATAAACACCCAAATGAACCATGCTGCGGTTATTGTGCAGGCAAACATACCAGCAGCAACTGTGCAGAGAAGAGTTAAGACAACTTCAAATGCTGCAATTACATGGCATCTGGCAACACTGTACTCTCTTATTCTGCATTTGAAAAGGCTAAATGTCCGTTCTTGCAAAGGAAAGTTGAGCGAAGAATCAGACTCATCGATTATGGTTCTGCGTAGAAACTTAAGGTATATTATTGGCCACATCAACGTTCAGTCACTCAATGATAACTTTACAAATATTTAAGACATAATTTCAGAGCATCAACTCCATTTGCTGGCAATTACTAAGTTCTAGCATCATCCTGATGGATGATCCGCTCGACTACTGATAAACAACTTCAAACTGCTCCGCGCAGATTGTGTTGGCAAGATGAGTAGTGGCGTGGCGCTCTACATGCACGAGTCTATATCATGCAGGATCATCTGTCAGTCGGGTCGTTCCAGTGCGTACTCCAAGAGGCCTGGATACCTGTTCGTTGCACTGCGGCTCGNATACATATATTAATACATTATGTATGTTCATTTACTTGTGACATATCATAAATTATGATGTATTTTATGTATCTTATAAATTTTAAATCACAGGAAACGTTGAACACTACTTTTTGACATAGAAATCTAGATTCGATTTTTCTCTTAAATCGGAGTCCACGGTGATTGATACAATTTTGTAATGTTTTCAATCAAAGGAAATCCCTCAACGTCATCAGAACCATCGAAGTTAGGAATGCAGTCGGAATCAATATCTTCTTTTTCCAACCATAATGCGTCCTCAAACTCTAATTCATTATTCATAATGCACAAGAACTCTGTTGCGCGTTGCGCAGCGATTCTTTTTGGTCGAAGTTTTATTTATCATTATATTATTAACCATATAATTTTATAGAAGTATAACTCCTTACTTGGGTACTCAAGCACCCATGGTCCACGGGTTTTTTTTTTATCATAACGTGTTTACCACCATCAGGGATGTATGCACTTAGTATATTCTTCTGAATTTTTATAGGTAAGGTGTAGAGAACAAAGAATATTACAAAATCTATATTTTGTAAAACATTTACTTATTTTAACTATTAATTACATCATTTTAATGTGTAATTACAAAATTTCATAACAGATTAGACTAAAAAAAATTTTTTTTTCATACAAAACCAACTTATAACGCATAAGGTAAAATCATAAACTCACTTTCATCTAGCACGACATAGAATATTATTAGAAAAGCAGACTGCAAGTCTTTTATGTAAATCAAATCATACTTTTCCATCTCTTTAACTTGAAGTGCATATAATTGTTCATGCCAATATTGACTGATAAGCTTTTGGTAAACAAAAAATTTATTTTCCTTATTATGACATATACGATGGATCTTTTTAAATACTGGTATGCCAATGTTTAATGTTCTCAAAAATTTGATTGACGTAGTTAAATAAAATTAATTTGCAGTTTTGAGTGACAGAATATACATTATATATTTTTAAGTATCAATTTTAGTTGACGTAGCTTCTGAGATCGAATAAATGTTTTTTTCTTTAAGTGATCGATACAGAGATAGAAATTGTGCCTTGATACAGAGAGTTGTACCTTAATTGCAGGAGTACAGTTATATTTTTTCTAGAAACGGTACTAGATGCACAATCAGTAAAAAATATTTGTTTTGCTTCATATCTAATTTTGCTTAAATCTATCAGTAAACCTGACATACAAAGAACTATAGCATAATGTGTTTGAAAGTGATATTTCAGCTTCAATGAGTCATTAAAAACTTTTTTATAGGAAATAAATTCATATAATTTCAACTAAATATTTATGAAAATTAACCANAAATAATAATACCACGGGACTTACCTTTTCGCAAGAGAAGATACCAAACTCGGGCAAAAATAGTCGTATGATGAAAGCTGAAATTCGTCATTATGAAAGTGCAACTTCAAGGTTATGAGTCATTAAAAACTTTTTTATAGGAAATAAATTCATATAATTTCAACTAAATATTTATGAAAATTAACCAAATGTCTTTTAAAAGCTTTTTAACCCTTTTACTCCTTGTAGTAATGATTTTCAGCCCAATAAAATATAAAATTGGTTTTAGGGTTGTAAATATCTTTATGATCTACTGTATCGTGTTGAAAAAATGATGGCTCAGTGGATGTACAATGTTTAGGTACCGATGTGGGTTAATGCTATAAAATAAAGCTGCCAATATTCTTTAAGTATTTTTTAAATACTGACACGCCTCTCTCACAGACGTATAAATTATTCATTTTATGGCATATATCTTCGANGTCAAGGTTGCCAATTTGGAGTGGGTATATGTATATATATATGTGTGTGTGTGTGTATATATATATCATACAAGATTTTTTAAAGTGGTAGTAAATGTAAGCCAACGAAGACAGCCCTGAGAAGCACGGGCAGCCACTACGGCCTCCTTCTTAGTGGTCGTTCAAACGGCACACCTACGTATTTTCCAGATCCACTTTTCTAACTAACGATGAGTGGTTGGTTATCCAGGGAACGACCCGAAGACGAGATTTTCTTTGGTCAGTGGCATACCTCCCTTTTCAGGGTCATTATAAGTATTTATGTTACCTACTTAACCATCAATCACATCGGTTCTTTTAAGGGCCACCTAAGTTTAAACTACCTTGCCAACAAACACATTTTTACTACCATTTCCGGAAGGGATTTGTCGACTAAAAGACTATGTTAACTAAAAACGGCCACTATTGAACCAAGTCAGTCATTTACTGGCATTCGTCACGAGCGGAGTTGTTCTTCGCAAGGCTGAGAACCCCAGTGACTGACGACCCTCTATATTACACTCTAAACTCTAAGCATTGAACCAGGAATCGCCAATCCTCTCCAAGGTCTGCGCTGGGCAAACCTATAACAGCTATGAAGGAAAAAAAACTTGAGCCGACGGGACAGTCTCCACCGGGCAAGTATCACTAACCGCAATCTCCCCATCTAAGATCACCAAAACAACTGAATCTGCAAATAAAAAAGGTGCTTTAGACACCAATGTCATCAACGTTATACCGGGAGACGTTGGGAAAGAGCACTACAACTAGCCCCAAAGCTTCGGACTTTGAAATTTTTCTCCCGATCAGTCTGGGGCTTCAACAGCAAGCCAGAGAAGATCATCCTGAGGTATCCAGGCAGTCACAATTGCTATTAACTGAAGTCAAGAATGAGTTTACTTAATAAGATCACCGGTCTTTTTTAGGGCCATTGGACGTCGAACTACCTTGCCAACAAATATATTAGAACTTAACAAAGTTGACAGAAAACAGCCTTTAGAGGTCACAAAA
>NW_019379644.1:462740-475655 GCF_000648655.2 Copidosoma floridanum
TAGGTGGTCCCTTTTTGCAACCTAGTTGTGATAAATTATGGGCTTTGTTGAACAAAGTGCTTTTAGGGACTCCAAACTCATCTGCTATTTCTCTGAATGTCTTTCCTTTACCTACTTCATTCAAAGCAATCTGTAGACACTCTGTAGTGTGTTTTTTGATTGTACTGTTCTTATTCTTTGTTTTCCAAGTTTTTCTCTTCTTAACAGTTACTTCAACTTGTTTTTTTAATTTTGCCATTTTTTTTGGAAATTTAAGTAGATAATCCTATAAATGAGGTTAAGTTTATGTAAACATCCGTTGTATATTTTATCAACAACTCATTTACGTTTATAAACATTTAAAAAGTTTGCTTGTATGAATAATACTTATAAAAATGAAATTTAGATAATAATTGTACTTACTTGTACAGAAAAGGTACAATAAATAATAAAATAACACTATACGTCCCACTACTGGTCTGACTAGACTAAGGTGTCGGTAAAGCTGGGACAAAATTCGGATGTTGTCCAACTATAGGGCTACAGCGTAAAAATCTTATGTAATAACGGAACATGCAATAATTAAATGAATATTTATTGTATTCTGATTTTTTGATATGCTTTAGCTTTTCAAATGTGTTGGCTATTCATACATACGTTTCACTTGGTAAAACAACTTTTACTAATCGATAAAAGTGAGTTTGTAAATTATGTTGAGAGCTATAAAATTCCTTATATTTACATAAAAAATAGGAAACTCCCTTAGACTGATATTATTAATCAACTTTCTAATTAACTATTAATATTTATGTTGTAATAGCGATATTTATATAAACATTATAATGCAAATAGTATGCTAAAATGAAAATGTCTAATGCAACATCATTTAAAAACACTGTATTATATAAAATCGCTACTTGTCCCAGTACTGCGCCACGATTTGCACTTGTCCCGCTATTGGGTATTTTACCTTAACAGGGGTTCATTTTCTTAATAATGTAGTGGAATAAGTAAATGTTAACAACATAGTCTAGGTAAATGTATTAGAGTTTTTCTAAAACAGTACTTTTTCTGCCGATTTGTTTGCCGAATGGTGAAATATAACGAAACAAAACAGTACCTCAAAACGGTTATTCCATTGCAGATCATTTTTTTTAAATTGTATTAGGAGAATGCAAAAAGAAACATAATAAGCTTAGTCTATGTAAATTGATGATGTAGCTATTGTTTACTAACTATAACCGGAAAAATTTTTTCATCTTCAAAAACATGATTAACTAAAAAGATAGATTTAACAATTATGTCAGATATATATGCGTATTCTTACGTCATATTAAATACAGAAGTATATATTTTTTATGTTGAGGAAAGTTTACAAAAAAAGCTGTTTATTTTAAATGTTACTATGACATACTTTGGCTTAATCACTTTGTAATGATAATTGCAACATAATATCCACAGACGTAAATTTGCTGTATTCATTTCCTACAGATGACTGAAAACATTCTACTTTGAACGATTTGTATCAGTCTGCTAGAATCAGTGCCTAAAAAATTGTTTTAACTGTGTTTGAATATTATTACAATAGAAACAAGTATTTACTATAAAATATCTGATACAACGCAATTTCCCACGAGTTTCTAGTCTTAAATGGGATCAACACTTTTGCTGGTTGCTGTAAAATTTTTGTAAGGATAATAGGGTAGCATAGACTATAACAAATTAAAATACACTAATTGAACGGGGTTTAAATAACTAGTACTACATAGAGTAAATAAGAAAAATTTATTTTTATGCAACAGCAACTTCGTTCTAGTGACTTAAGAGAGTACAGTATACATTTGATGCAATTTATGATACGACGGCAAAAGGTGTTGGACATTTATTGTATTTAAGTCAGTTTCATTTTAATTATTTACTAACTTATTTGAATATGATAACATGTAAAACGATCAATTATTGTGGACAATCGAGTAAGTTGTCTAACAACGATACCTACGTTTGTAGCATTAACATCATACAGGTAACAATATTCATTTCATTCACAATTATGCAAATAACGATTCTGATCTAGTAACGTATATATATTACCAAGATTCATCGATTAATTCTAGACCGATCATTTACAACGCATGCCGAAAGCTTTAAACCGTGATTTCCTACATGTCTTTACATTGTAGTTTCTTTACCAATACAACTCAAGTTTTAAATCATCTTTCATAATGTGTAAGTGTGACGATCATATACTAAGCATACAAGCAGTATTATAAAAATCAGTAACTGTTGAAAGTTGGCACGAAAATATGTTTTTATGTTTTTTTCATTGTATAATAATAGTAGTAATATTAATATTCGTCACATACAAAAATTACCTTTAATGATATGGGTAATAAAAGTAAGAAAATAGTGTTGTATATGTTATAAATCTATCGCAAACTATAAATGAAACGTATTACTAAAGTCACGTATTACTTAAATTCTTATCCAAGTATGCATCGATAATTGTGAAATATAAACGAAAAGAATTAATGAATAATACATATTTGCAATGTTTTAAGTTCTATATGCTACAAGTTGTAAAAAGGGTTCGATTTCACATTTGATTCTTTCGCTCTTGCAGCAAAAAATTATCTGAGAATCGACATATTTGATCTACATTATATTTTTCTTACAAATATAAAATTAAAGTGTCTCATAACACTATAACAACGGTATAAAATAAAACATATTTCAACCCATTTTCAATACAACTGATACCAATGAATTACATTAAGGTGGCATGAACGGGCTGAGACTGTCGGTAGTGTAGAAAGTACATTTTTTGTTCATCGACTTTCTAATAGTTTAATACAAGTGTAATAAATTCAAGCATTGATGCTGCAATCACTATAGTCAACAGATTTGATGTTAGTCAGACAATGGTAGTAAAGCATACGCAAAGTTTAGATTATATATTAACTGCATCTATAGTCACACGACTAAATATGTTGAGTCTCTGTCAGTTTTACTCATCTCAAAGGCGATGATGGTCAGAATTGCTATAGCAGGGATAGGTTTTGATATCATTTCTCAAACTATTTAAAAGGGTGAATACGAAAGTCTGACTGTGTTGTTTGCAGAAGATGTATTAGAAAAACCACGAGTAACAAAGCAAAAAAAAAATCCAAAGTATTTGGAAATATTTTCCTGATGCATATCGAAAACTTTAATTTATTAGTTAAATTTAAATGTTTAATATAATTATAGTTGATCAAACGAACTTACCTGTAAGTGAAGTTCGATCACAATTATATGAAGAGTCCTCGTTCGAAGAGATTACATGTAGTAGTACCCCTCCTCTCTTGTTGAGTGCCACAATGCTTTAGAGTGAAAACGGAATGAGGTGGGATGGGGGTCCCTGTGGTGTCCGCGCCCCGTGCTCGCGCGCGTTGCGTCATTTTTAGAGTGGTGGTTTGAAATTGCGGACTACTCTTGGGATGGGAGTGTAATCTCTTCGAACGAGGACTCTTTATATAATTGTGATCGAACTTCACTTACAGGTAAGTTCGTTTGATCAACTAATTATATTTTAGAGCCTCGTTCTCGAGATTACATGTGGTAGCTGTTTAGAGTGTAACGATTTCGAAGTTCCCTTTAATTATTTATTTGGCACCGGTTGTTTACAGTCTACGTTCTACATCATACTATGACCAGACAACAGTAATATTAATATTATTTGTATTAACTATTAATATTTATGTTGTAATAGCGATATTTATATAAACATTATAATGCAAATAGTATGCTAAAATGAAAATGTCTAATGCAACATCATTTAAAAACACTGTATTATATAAAATCGCTACTTGTCCCAGTACTGCGCCACNTAGCTTTATTTGCTCGTTGGGTTCGCTGACAGTAGTACACTGGAAGCGAAAGCGTGTCTGTTTGACCGAATTGGTCTATCATGAAATTTTGCAAACACTCCGGAATTGGCGGTCCAGCCCGCCATTTTCTTAATTAAATCTATGCTTACTCCTTTCTTTTTTGCTGCTGAGACTGTCACGTGTCTAACTGAATAGGCTGTATAGGTGTGCCTGTCTACCCCGCTTTTTTCTAGGATCTGGTTTATCCAGTTGCTGAGTGTTTGCGTGCTCGCTGCCTTGTGTGGCTTCCGGGTGCTTATGAATAGGAGGTCCACTCCACCCCTGAGCTCTTGGGTCGCCTTTATGTAGGCTGTTATGTGGGACGCGATGCAGAGTTCCGGATGGTCACTGAACTTTGGCAGGATTAGGTACGGTTGGACGGCCTTGGGCCCTGATGTTTTGATGTTGTCTGTGATTTCGACCTCTAGCCCGACCGGGGACGAGCGTATGTTTGACTGCTTTATCGCTCGCAGCGTCTGCATCCGGTGCGCAGTACCCAGGGCTAGCAGGGTTACCGTTTTAAGGGTGAGCATCTTAAGCTTTAAGTGTTCTGGTGGTTGCAGTTTCCTGAGAAAATCTGTTACCAGGTTCGCGTCCCACGTTTGCTCGCATTTGGGTCGCGCTGGCCGCAGCCTGAAGGCCCCTTTAAGGAATCTGCATACCACCCGGTCTTTGTCTATCTCTCGGTCCCCCGATATCCATGCTACCGCCGAACGTGCCGAGTTTAGAGTGCCGTAAGTAGCCCCTGTTTCGAACAGTGATGCCAAGAAGCTTAGGAGTGACTCTCTGGATGGTGCGAGTATGTCTAGTCTATGTTTGACGCAAAATGCGATCCACTTTTTTAATTCCGTCGCATATTGTTTTGTCGTGGCTCGGGTAAGGGCCGCTGTGACTATGTCCAGGGCCGCTTCTGGCACGCGTGAGTTGATCAGCGCTTGCCGCATACAGTGTCCGCCAGTAGTCTCAGGTGTTGAGCTTGTGGGTGTGCCGTTTGCCTGGAATTAGACAGCATTACAGGATCTGGGCCCAGTGTTAGGGGCTGGCTGTCAAGCATTTCTCGCTTGATTATTGTTAACGTTTTTAATATGAGGCTGAATGGAGGAAAGGCGTAAAAGAGAATATTGGACCAACTGAGCGTGAATGCGTCTATTTGGTGCGCGCCTCGTTCAGGCTGCCAGGCTATGTATGTTTTGCATTTGGCGTTGCCATTGTTTGCAAACTGATCGACGTCGGGCGTGCCGAGTAAGTCGCAGATTTTTTCGAAATATATGCATCCCCAAGGCTCCACTCTGTGTCGATATTCTTGATGCGAGATAGCCTGTCCACGTCTTTGTTTTCCCGCGAGGGGATGTATGTAGCCGTAAGGAAAATATTCCGAGACTGCACCTAGTGCCAGATACGTCTGGCTACCTCGTCGTACGTTCTATGTCTGACGCCCCCCATTCTATTAATGTAATCAATCGCTGTCGTGTTATCTATCCGTAACAACAGTTCACCGTCTTTCGCGTTGTTTGCTAGCGCTGCTAAGACGAGTTCGATAGCCATTAGTTCTTTGTAATTAATGTGCCATAGCATCTGCTGCTCGGTCCAGAACCCGAAAGTCTCGTTCGTGCCGTCCGTGGCTCCCCAGCCCTTGTCCGACGCGTCTGAGTAGATTTCTAGGATGAATTTTTGGGTCTTTATGCGTCTCGCGTTGTCCAGATTTCCGAGCCACCAGAGGATGTCCGGGCGGACCGATGATGGGGTTCCCATTCGTGCGCGAAAGTTCCCGCCGCTGCGAGCTAGGGCCTTGATCTTTTCCCTCTCTAATGCTCTGGTGTGTAGTAAGCCGTATTCTACCCCCTGGCACGGGAAAGTTAGTTTCCCTATGATGCTCGCGAATTCCCAGATGTAGTGCGACTCTTCTGACAATAGGGATGGCAGGAGTTCTCTCGTTTTTTATTTGGACTCCTCTGTGAGCTCTACCCAGTAGTTTCCAGAGTCTAGTATTACCCCAAGGTACTTGCATCTTGTCGCTGGTGCTAGGACGCTTTTTTTGTAATTAACTAAGAACCCAAGCAATTGCAGTAATCTCACCGTATAGCTCGCGTTCTTTTCGCATTTTTCGCGGCTTTCCCCCACGCACAGAAAATCGTCCAGGTAGATTATAGAGAGGTATCTGCGTGTCCTGAGATGGTGTACTATGGGTTTCATTAGTTTCATGTATACGAAGGGGCTCGAGCTCAGTCCGAAAGGCAAGCAGTTGAATTCGAATAGTTGACCTTGAAACTCGAATCTCACGTATTTTTTGCAGGACTCGTACAGCAGAATCAGGAAGTACGCGTCTTGCAAGTCGATGGTTCTCATCCAATAGTTTGGGAGCAGCAGCGCTGTCACTGATTTTAGTCCCTCGAGCTTAAAATGATTTTTGGCTACGAATTTATTGAGCTCGGTTAGGTTGAGGATAAACCGGTGAGACCCGCCGCGTTTCTGTCTAAGAAAGTAAGGTGACAAGAATTGATCGCGGTGGTGTTTACACGGCCTGATCGCGACCTTGGTCAGCAGCTTGTCTAATTCGGCCCGAAGTCTTATTTGGTTTGATGCGCTTGTCGCGTTCGAGGGAAGTCTAGTCTGATATGGCTCATCTGTGAAAACTATCCTATAGCCTGAGATGCATTGCAACGTGAAAGAATTTCCCTTGATTTCCCTCCATTTAGCCTCGCGTTTTATTAGTCTGCCAGCTATTTCACTAACGGTTATTGCTGTGCTTGCTGATTCTTGGGGTCTCGTGGTTGTCTCGTTCGGGGGTTCCCTCGCCCTCTTCCTCTGGGGTGTTGTTGACCCTGCCTCGGAGGATGATTTTGCGCCCCCATGAAGCCTGCTTGGTTGGGGAAAGGGCCGGCTCCCTGCAGGCCTGTGGAGTTTAAAGGCTTGACTACGGGGTTTGTGTTGTTTGCGGTGACCTTCTTGTTCCTGAATCCTAACAGTTGTGCGCATGCCTTTTCCTCCTTGATCTTCTCTACCAGTTTTTCTCCGAAGAGGAGCTTGGTTGGCTTGGAGTCCGCTAGCGCCCGTCTGATTTCTTTGGGAGCGGCTACTATGACGGACTCTGCTCGAGTCTTGTACTGGCTGCGGAAGAGGTCTGCTAGCAGTATACCAGTGTCTACGAGCGATTAGAACAGTGTTTTCTTGTCTAGTTCTGCTGTCTTAGAGGTGAAAATTTTTATGCTCTTCCTAACGGCTCCCAGCGCTCCGCTGGTTAGTTGTTGCCTGAAATTTGTAATGTACGGATGCCGTCGTGCTTTCGGCTCATGTCGGCTGTCTCCCTTATAACAGCGCCGTAAGAAACGTAACGCTGCCCTCTCTCCGACATGTTGCTCGACTCTCATGGATCGCCTGGCTGGTTGCCGTGGTTTACTGACCAGCAACGCTTCTCGCGGTGGAGACTGTCAACGCTACGCGAGTGCCGGTATGGGCTGGAAAATGTCTTAACCTAACTAGAAATATTTTACCTGTCTCCTTATTTTCCTCGTCTGAATTTCATATTCTGGTTCCTTGAAGGGAGGGCTGGCCGACCACGTGCTCCTGCTTCCACGGTCGTCGTCCTCGCTGTGCTTGCCGCCTGAGGTGGTTGCGCCGTCGTCCTCCTCGTCGATCTCTGGGGTGCCTGGCGCCCTGGCTTTCTTCGTGAAACCCAGTAGGTCCTCTGCCGGGTCCAGAACCACCTCGTGGTTTATCTTGCGCTTAGGCATTGTGAAACTTCCTCTTTTTTTTCGAGTTCACTCACGTGGACTTACTCTCTACTCACGAGAAGAGAGAATGACGCAACGCGCGCGAGCACGGGGCGCCGACACCACAGGGACCCCCCTCCCCCCCTCATTCCGTTTTCACTCTAAAGTATCGTGGAACTCAACAAGAGAGGAGGGGTACTACCACATGTAATCTCGAGAACGAGGCTCTAAAATATAATAGTAGTTTTCTTTGGAAGAGTGCCGTCGTCTCTGGGGCTATGTTACGAGGGACGTAAGATACCCGCGGAGTGATCGCACTTAAATGGTGAATCCGAATTTTTCCTACCAAGGACATACTCGACCCTCAAAAACGCATGAGGTCGGAATATTCTGTTTTTGCAACTGCCGCTTTGCGCCCTCGGGTCTCACTTTGCACTCTTGTGTTTGAGTTTCGATCGATCATTAGTTTTATTCATAAGTCGCTCATGCCACCTTAAGCTCATGTAAGCCATAATTTCTCTATACAAGTCTGTTAGATCTGTTGTATAATTTTTTTTTCAATTATTCTTAAAAATTGTAACATTTTGACTTCAATAGGTTTGAAACTTTAAAATCTACCTTCCCTTAAAAAAGCTTAGACGTAAAGGTAGTACTGACGCTATATTCTGATTTTAAAGCATATCATGTTGCTTTAAATCGTAATGTAATTTAATTTGGTAACGCTGAGTGACAGTCAAATCTGAAAAGCTTGTGAAGCAGACGCTTTTATGAGATCGGACTATCTGAACTTTCATGGGTAGTGCCAGGACCACAAATGGCCACTAATAAAACTGCGTTAGTGCATGTAAACAAAAGAGTAAAGCATTGTGCAAGATTAGAAATGAAAAAATGAGTTGATTTATTTAATAAACCAATGTTCTTGTTTAGCGTGCCACATTATAAAATTGGAGTGGTGACAATTATTTATTTGTCGAAAAAAAATATCACTCCACAATATTTGAATTTTTACTGAAGAAGTAGAGAAGCACTTTTTCAACATAACCTTAAACATAATTTTATGTTCAGTTTATTTTTTGAAACAACAGCTTTGCATCTGACAAGGATATATTATTAATTAATTTGTCAAATAAATTTGAAACACGTTGAAGGAAGCTACTTTAGAAAACAAAAATTCGAAGTTAATGTTATTTAATCTATAAATCTATCAGTATGAGCATAGAATAAACATTTAAGTCAAAAGCAAGAAGAAAAAAGCTACTCAATAAAAAGAAAACGTTTTTCTAAAAACAAACAAATTGCAGTGCCAATAAAATAATTGCAAAACATGTTAATCAATTGCCATAGGCAGGTAGAAAAATAAATCTTATGTGTCACTTTCTTTTAAAAAATGTGTAGTGTTGCATTGAATTGTGATAAGTTTGAAAACCATTTTATTGTCAATCAAAGTTGCTTTCCTAACCGACTTTTTTTCGTGAGTCCTCAGATCCTTGCCTATACTTTTTTTTTGTCTAATAAAAACTCCTTGCAGGCTCCTGCAAAAATAATGATACTACAAGTTATATGAATTATTTTTAAAATCTGTAAACCAATATACATCGATCACAAAATTGTCCTTATTGCTTGGCATTTTTTTCCTGTATCCTATGTTTCCACTGGTTAAGTTACTAACTAAATGACGTTTAAATAATTGTAAATTTAAATAAATAAAGAATCAGATGATAAGCTGCTGCTCTACAAATGAGCTTTGTATGATATCATGATAAGTTTTATGTTGAGAAATAGTGCTTTCCAATTCTACAAGTAAAAACAAATATTAGAGAGAGATTCTTTTTTTGACAAATTATTCAATAACATCTTCCCTTTTATTTCATAGTGTAGCACGCTGCACTAAGGGATCGGTTTTTTCAAAAAATTATGTTACTTTTTTATTTCTAATTTTTCACAACGCTTTTCTGCTTTGTTTCCATGTACTATCGCAGATTTATTACGGGCCATTCATGGTGCTGACGCTACCCACGACAGTCCGGATTAGTAAAGCGTAATAGGTAAAGGGAAAGCACTCGCTTGTTTGGATATTGTCTGAAAAACAGTTTTCAAAGAAAATCTTGATTCTACATTTGAAACGATGAGAAAGTAACCCTGAAATGTATGAAACTAAAGTTAATAGTTGCTTTTAATACAATATTTTGTATTCATTTACACGTAATTCATTCAATGCGATACGCGTGCCTAACACCTGTTTGCAGTATTGCCTTGTCTAAAATATGTAGCCCCATTAGCAAACAAAATGTCTGGTTCTTACAACGGTTATTTTACTTCTTTAAAACTACTTTTGAATCGTAATTTATACATGGTTAAATAATTCTAATTAATATCTTGATTTTTTCCTATTTTTGAAAGGCAGTTTAAGTACAATTATTTGTTAACCGTTATTTTCAATAAGACTCCGTATTAAATTCCTAAAACTTGAAAAATCATAATTTCTTCCTTGCTTTAAATGTTTATCAATATTGAACTGAGTCATCTTTATATTAATATCCACTAGTATATTAAATATCATTATAATCTGAACGTAAGGTCTCTACCTTTACTACTACCTTGAGGTATTACAGAGTTTTGAGCAATTCAATTAGCATTTACTTCTTTAAAAAAAAGTTTTAGTTTAACAATTCACGAACCAACATTCAAAAATCTTTATGCATTTTTTATACAATCAAACAGCCATAGATACAACCAAAATGCAACAACGAAAATTTTTGTGCTTTTTTACAAACAGTTATATCCAGATGCAGATTTTGTTTAAGAATGATTAATTATCACTTCTACTTTCTAGAAGGTAGTAGCAAAAGTCAAACTGTAGCTCTTATGAACAATGTAACGTGTCAATTGGTATCTTACAATCACCTCTCCTAATTCTTTTTTCGACTTTTCCTGCATATACATTAGCACCTAATATTATGTCTATTTTATTTGGACTGGTGAAGTGTGGACCTGTTTACTCAAGATTGTCTACATTCTGCAAATTAATTTCAAATACATTTACTAAATATCGGTTGATAAAAGAAGATTCAGGACAGAACTTTAGCTGATACTAGCATCTTGAGTTGGGACTGGAACCTAGATCCCACCTCAAAAGTGACTATTTCTTTAGCAGCTTCACAACAACGCCGCCAGAACCAGAAATCAGTATACTCGAATGCTGACGTTTAAATTAAAGAATATCACTGAGAGCCTCAGAGATAATGGCACATTGAGAACATTGATCTATTAGAACTCTAACAATTACTCGTTTGCTCGTAAGTCCAATAACGAGCTCTCAAGCAGTAGTTAATAAAACATCAATACTACGAAAGAAAGGTGACTCAACATAATGAGAAGCTTGCTTGGTCTCAGAGCTTTGTGAATTAGAATAGGGGTAAGTGTACCTATCTCCGTGCTCTGCCCTATTACCGTGAATTTTGAAAAACTGATGATTACTTGCTCAAAATAAGAAATGTTTCATATAAAATAATTTTTCAATTTTAATAATCTAAAATGACGTTAATGTAGATGCAATTCAAACAGAAATATTTGTGTATATTTTGAGTAAATAATTATTTTCCACGGTATTCGGTACAACGCGCTCATTAACTGATTGTGTACGTATTTCCGCGGTGAGCGTACGTAAACATAACCCTATATACATCCGCGGTAATACGTACACGGTAATAGGTACACCACCACGGTAATACCAGCATACCGTTTTTATTCGTTTTAAAAATATTCTACTGCAGTTTTAGCTTCATAAAATTTTTGTAAATATTCCGTAAGAGATTATGTAAGATTTAAAAAAAAAATATTCCAAAAAATTTTAGTATACCATTTTTTATGGTGCATTTAAGTTGGAATTTTCAGAACGTGCCACGGAGATAGGTACACGTACCCCTACTTAGTTATGTGAAGAACATTGTCATCTTGACTCTAAACAATCCTTGGTAAGTGTAAGAGGGTATGATGTCTTCTCTTACATGTGAGGCAACAATACTTTAATTTACACTTAGATATACTATGATCACCCTAACATAATGGACATTTCACCGTTCCAATCTAATTTTATAATCTGAGCTGCTATAAAACTGCGCAGTTGTGTTAAAGTAGGGGATTAAATATTACTACCAAGGAACTTACTATCAACTAAAGCTATATAGAAATCTTCAGTCCCTAAATCATCCGAGGGGGTAGACGGTAGTGATCTTATACTAAGTGATCAGCCAATCCTTGTTTCAGATAACCAGATGATTTTAAAACAATCAGCTTAGTCTAATCATCTGTTGCAAAAATCACTAAATACAGAAAGCGATGTTACAATGAGTAATAAAAAAAACGCTCTTGCTTAGGTAAATAAGTCAATGTTTCAAAATTATCTTGTTTATCTGAGATAAGCCTTGGCTGATCACTTAGTATAAGATCACTAGTGGACGAAGTTCCCAAACATCAATTTTTCTAATAAATCCAACAAACTCTTCATCAACTGAAAAATACAAATCAAATATCAAATGATTTTAACCCAATAGAGTGAAAGATATCATCTCATTATTGATCTTATTAAACCACATGAGATACTTCTCTAAGGCTTCAACTCAAATCTTAGCCCTTCCTCCTGTCAGTTTCGTACTGTATGCCATCTGAAGTTTTCGAAACAATTACTTGTTCTCATATGAAGTTTAATGTAATTTTGATACAAGGTATCCATTTTATTTGTTAGTAAGAAAATACAAAGGCTATAATCTTGTAGAGACTTTAGTTAAGAATTTTGCAGATTTCGTAGAAATACTAATAGTTAATCTTAAAACTCCATTCACGAAACACCTGAAACTGCAAGACGCAACTTAAGGTCTCAACAAATAATTTAATGCTATTAATTTTATCTTAAACTCACTTGCAGCAAGTCGAAATGATGTACGTATTCAACTAAAAAAGAAAAAAGTAAAGCTGCAGTGAAGTCACATTTGATTGATGTGTGTATGTGCGCGCACGCATGCACAGAGGCTCTGATGGCCCACGGCAGCCATTCTTTCTCTCTCTCTTTTTTTTCAATTGATGGCTCGCAGCAGTGACGAATAGAAATTTGAACCTGCGGCGATCTGTCTAAAACTCTGTGCATGCGTGCGCACATTTACACATCCATAAAACGTGACGTCATTGCAGCTTACTTTTTTCTTCTTCAGTTGACTGCGTACATCATTTCGACTTGCTGCAAGTGAGTTTAAGATAAAATTAATAGCATTAAATTATTTGTTAAGACTTTAAGTTGCGTACGTGTATATATATATATATATCTT
>NW_019379644.1:479166-490759 GCF_000648655.2 Copidosoma floridanum
ATAAACGAATTGATGGGTACAGAACTCTTAGTACCCAAGTAAAGGTGGTGATATTAATGAAACTATAAAAGCTACAGAATTGTAACAATTATACAACTTAGTTTCAGTTTCCTGAAGATAGTATCTTTAAAAAAAATATTATAAACAAAATATTATATAAATATTATAGTATTATAAACTTAAATGTTTTTAAAGATCAAACACAGTGGTAAGAAAGAATCACAAATTTTCTAGAATTAGACGTGGATTGAACTAAACTGAATGTTCTGATCTAAAGAAAAAAAAATAGTTGCAGAATTCTCCTATTCCTTACTTAAATTCTACATCTTCAGCTTTGTAACCAAGCTTAATATTTGCCAAAAAATTAATAAAATATGAATATGAATAAATATGACAAAAGAGCCCTAAAGTCTTTCAAATTCTACTCAATTGCCAAAGTACTTATGTAACTTCGGAAAAAAGATTACTTCATAACAACAGTATGATTAGAGATGCCTAGAGAATAAACAATGATAAAATAATGATAAATCGTTCAACAAAAAAGCAGCTACAATAGAAATGTAAGCCAGAAATCAAAGGCACTAAATTAATCTATAAGTAAAATATATAGCAAGTCATACTATGTGTCATCTGATGTGGTTAATAAAATGCATGTATTTTCTTTGTGCAGCAATTTAATACAGCACCACCTTTAGGGGTGTAATTATCAGTACTAACTAACAACAATATAGTTACAGCCTCTTATGTAAAATGATCTGTTATAAGCATTTATTTTAACAATAATGTGTCTTACACAACTTACATCATTTCTTTGAGTGTTGAGTACATTTCCAGCCTGAAAAATATTTACTTAACAGTGCGTTAAAATAAAACGGTTTTTTTCACTTCGTATGATTTTATTTCGTGAGTGAGTATTGCAGTTTTCTTTGAATATCACTTTATTTCGTGGAGTACATTCGAGTTAACATATTAAAAAGTAATATTTAATATGCTGACTAATACATAGGATGCATTTCATACGAGAAATTTACTTTATTTTATTAAATTATAAAAAACCAGCGAACAGTGGGTGCCTAGATACCCAAGTATATGAAGTTATACTTCTATGAAATTATATGGCAGACAATATAATAATGATTATGAATATACCTCGTATGAAACGATATCGTGTACAAAGGTTATGCAACTATCGTTAGAATAAGTATACGTACGTTAATTAGGTGTAGTATGAATTAATGTTCTAATGTCAAATAAATAATTGATTATAAACAATACATTACGACACTGTACAATCTAAACCATGTGTAGGCTGGGCTATATCCCTAGCATTATTCTCACATCTGTGACATACGCCCAATTCCTTTCTCACACGTTTTCCTAGTCCATATTTGAATACCCGAAAAATATTTGAATCTAAAAAAAATAAAAACGATCCTGAAGTACCGCTTTCTTCAGTTGGGTAGTAGGATAGAGAATGTCCCTTCATGACGTTCGTCACACATAGCTTTTTTTGACAGATATTGTTCAAACGTCAAACGTATATTTAAAATAGCATAAAAATATTTACAAACAATAGCTGATCGTTTAACTGTACACTTTTTCACATATTTAATTTAAAAAGGTTTCTATTTTACATATAACCTTACGGAAAAATCACGTACATTTGCATTTATATGATCAGTAGAAATCTCTCAAATTCTGTTTGTATGAACAATTGCTTTTAGATAAACCTGTTAAATTCTAATGTAGATCCACAAGTTTTTTTCTTTTTTTTTTTTTTTTTTTTTTTTTTTTTTTTATAATACAAGAAAAAAGGGATCAAGTATGCGTCAACGCGTGAATGAAAGTTCATCCAATGAGAAAAATAATTTCCAACGTTACTGCATATATGTGTGCTCCTCCCACCAGTCTAGACTTTTCCTCAGCTAACTAAGCGATGAACGTCCTTAAATCAAAAAATCACTGCAATCATGAATGAAAAAATTAAGAAAGAATAAAACGCAATAAAAATTAGTTATATCAAAATTGTATCAAAAATTGTATCAACAATCATTTATTTACAGTAAAAGTAACAAATTAAGAAGTAAATAAACATTTTTAATCCACGGGAAAGCTACTCTTCTCAAATATACTAATGTCTAAGTTTTCGAAAAAAAAAAATTACTATATTAAATAATTTAAAACGGAGCCAAATTAATAATAAACTGTTAATAAAAATTAGCATTAAAAATAAGTTATGAACCACACCATAACAAGAAGTAATTGAATTAAGTACATCGGGACCGCTCAGAGCAGAGTGGGTAGGAACCTCGGCTAGAGTGCACTGCCGTCCAACGAAATCAATAATAATTTGAGTATTAGACTGTGGAAAAACTGTTTTTAAAATAAATATGGTATGACCATTCTATTTTTCATAAAAGAAAAACCATTTTTTGATGTGATCCATGAAAATCTGTACTTACCCTTCCAACTCGTCGCAATTTCCTCGTAAAAAAAAGGGTTAGTGCAAAAATACAGCTTATTCCAAGGGGCTTACCCTTTTTCTAGTTTGGAATCCAAGGCACTGATCATCAACTTTACAACGTAAAAAAGGGTAAGTGCACTTACGCTGTCTGTCTGGCGCGATTTCCTCGTTTTGTGTCATTTGCCATTTATTTTGTTTGCTGATGAAAATTATTAGCAATTTTTATAATTTTTAATCAATTATTACTAAGCCACGGTGTAAAATATTTAATTTGTAGATATACTATTAGACGCAGCATTGTCTGACGAATAGATTGCTATAAATAACTCATTTTCGACAAGAATGTCCCTTATACCTTTTTTTCCGTTGGACGGCAGAGTAGATGATTGAATGTTCGAATCTATTTAGAAACTGTTTTTTTTTTTTTTTTTTTTTCAAAGAAAAATAAATAAAACGATAATTTGAAATGTGTGCTGTGCTGTAGTGGCGTTGTATGGTGTTCTGTTACACATTTTCTCAAAGTCATCAACCTGAAATCGTTGATTTATCCTGGCCCATAACGCACCTACAGAAGTATAACTTCAAGAATCCTTTTTCGCTATTAATATTCTTTTTGGGATGGAAAAAACCTATTTTAGTTGTTGAAGATGCATTACTGTCGAAATAAAAGCTTGTAAGAGATTATTTTCATAAGAGTCTGTGTAGTTTTGTTAATAAGTGTTGACGTATTTTTTCTGTAAGACGCGTTGTTTTTATTTGCTGCACGATCGAATAAAAGGGCGTTTATTATGGACGCAGTATGACCCAGTATGACCCTAATCCTCAATGCATTATTATGTGTAGTCCTATCTCTTCTGGTAATTGACGAACTTTTCCAAGAAAACTGCATGATAAAATACAATGTGTTGTCAGCTCTTCCTTCTACTAACTTGTACATATTGGATGTACGCCAGACATTGTTTTATAGTATAGCTTCCACCTACAAGTACTACTTCCCCTATATGCATAACTACAACCACGTGTATTTATATTCTATTTTCAACTTGCCTTGGCTCCATGTGATTAGACCTTAGAAAAGCCTTGACAAGCCTCGAGATGTGTCGGATAACATGGTTTGAAATGCTAAGATGTGTCGCAAACACTTTGAGATACTCTCTGGTATAAAAAGTGAGCGTCAATAAGAACCACTGGGTGTTTGCAATATTATACGTCTTTGTTGAAGGTATAAGAAATGTATCTAGGCGGTCAGCTGCTATACTAAGACGAGTCTCATCTCACTTGCAAAGTCAACTGTGTTGTGTACTGTAAGCCATTTATATACTTTGATTGCTCTAAGTAGAAAAATGTTTCTATGTAAACTATAAAAGATTTTACTCTAGTATAAGGTACAGTAATTCTACCGTTAATACTCTAACGAATTCGTGTGATTCTGGAGGTTAAGAGTACTTTTTTTAATGCTGGATGAACAAAGCTAGAGAATACATTTTTAACGACAGAATTATGTCAATTTTGTAATAACATACCTCCCAAGGTGAATGTGTTAATTAAATGTTTCCAGTGCGTTTAAGACAGAATGATGACATGCTATAAGACTGATGTTTTCAATTGTCTTCAGGCAAACTTTACGTGCCACCTACCAAACTTAAATACTTTTTTTTTCTCTTCATAACTGATTCAATGTCGTGGGTTATATCACAGTAAGAATCCGGAGAACAAAACCTAAGTGCCCTGACAGAGAATCGAACCCATAGCCCTTAGAACGGTGTTATTTTCGAAGTCAGCATCCGAACTACTAAACCAACACTACCTCCTTACTTACTTAGTAAGTATCTCTGGTGTTGAGCGCTCATGCCATCTCACGAGTAAAAATTTCAATAGCTAGATGGTACAAGTTGATAAGATATGGCATAACCGTGTAAAAAGTGTAGTTTTTTAAAAAGTTTTTTGTAATTATTAAGTACTTTACGATACATAAGGATCCAATATAACGAAGTAAAATATTAAAGTGTAACTAACAGTATTTTAGAACTCATGTTCCTCAATAAAGTTGAAATCTACGGCTGAATGAGCCCATTTAAGCCCGTAAAAGCAAGTAAGACAGTGAGAGGAACGACAGCAGAAGTAAGTAGCAGAATAATTTTCCTCTTCTCTCACAGGCTTGAATAGGCTATCTTAGCCGTTGCTTTCTGCTGTAAAAAAAAGCGTTTATTTTAAAATACTCTTGTTCCTACTCATCAAGTACATGATTTCATCCTTACAAATGCTTATAAGCCTTGAAGTACTTAATAATCACGAAAAACTTAAAAACAAAATAACACTGTTTACATACATATACCGCTTCACTAGTTCATACCACCTAGCTATTGAATGTTGCTTCCAGCCAATGACTCTGTCAACGATTCATGCTAAGCGTATTAGCGATCAGTAAGCATTCAGATAGATACCATGTTCCGATTTATGTAGACCAGAGGAAATAGAGTTATTTTTTAATTTAAATACGCACAGATTGGGACATAGCTAATTTTATTCGCTTGTATGCAAGGAACATTGTCCTAAAATTAATCCCAAATAAAAGGTTTGGAACTATGTCAAATTAACGATATAATATGCAAAAACTTCAAAAAATCTAGTTTTTTTCTAATTTGCTCTAAACGTATAGTAAACTAGTGGCTCCTCCTCACGACTTCGCTGGAAACTCACTGAGTAGCGTTTCTTACACCATAAAATAGTTGTTGGCCCGAAAGAAGCGTTGATTTGTACTTTCTCACGTAATAATTATTGGAAAAGGCTAGTTTTTAAAGCTGTAAGAACTTAAAACTGACACAAAATATAAAATTATAAATTTTTTTTTTAATTTCAAATTTTTGTTACCAGAGCATAAAAACCCTGGAGTTCAATTTCTCCATTTATTAGTACCACAGTGAATACAAATACATATTATTCTATCCATTTAAAAATCTAAAAGATTCAAGTTAATACTGTCAGAATTATAATAGAAAGCTTATTTTTCATTTGGTGGATTCGTTGTTTGTCAATTTTTACGCTGCTGTTTCAATCTCAATCATTGTTCTGCATTAGTTTCTTGACACCTAAAACTATATACAATAGAAGTATTTTAAGTTAATCTTTCAATTCACCCTTTTGCATCTTCAGGCATGGTTTTAACTTTTGTGAGTCCTAAAGGCTATATTTGGCAATTGCAGAATGGTTGATTATTAGATGTTGGCACTATCTAACTTCATTTTACTGTTCTTATTTAGTAATACTTTTTTTCTTATACGATTTTAAGCTTCTTAAACAATGAAGGTAAATCAGAATAATTGTCAGCACTATCACCTTCAAAGTAAGTATATTATGTATA
This sequence comes from Copidosoma floridanum, assembly GCF_000648655.2. The sequence continues at coordinate 484,992 of NW_019379644.1, forward strand.
ATAATAAAGTGATCAAATGATAATGTTTTAAGCTTATTTGTGTATTCCTAAGCTCAACGCTAATATTAAAAGTAACGATCTTATAGATAGATAAATAAATAATTGAAGAGATAGTAAGATAGATTAATGGATCGATAAATGGATGGATGGATGGATGTATAGAAGAACAGATGAATCGTTAAATAGATTAATGCATAGAGTAATAGTTTAATAGACAAATTATCACCTAGTTTTAAGGGCCATCTTAGGCAAAGAGCAAAACACTAGAGCTGATATAAAATTGAAATGTCTATTATTTTTTTTAATCGTTTCTAAAGCATGCCGTAAACAGATACACACAAAAAGGTTAAGGCAGTCATGTTATAATGTATCATGCTTTATTTGACTATTGTTATTTAATAATATTTTTTTCTAATGCAATTTTCGGCTTCTAAGCCACTGCATGTAAATGATAATATATATCAGCCATACCACTTTTAGAGTACATATATTACAAATAATATTGTTATCTAATAAGGAGAGATTCAAGCTAATCATTTACTTTTTAAACCTAACGCTTATATAATAGAAAATGCTTAAATACATCGATAGATGGATTAACGAATAAATGCATAAATAGATGAAATGATAGATGGCTAGATGAATAGATAGATGGATAGATTAATGGATAAGTAAATGAACGGATGGATGGATACATGAGTAGATGGATAGGTAAATGGACGGATAGCTAACTACATGGATGGATAGAAAAATGGATGAATAGATGGATAGATACATGGATGAATAGGTAAGTGGGTAGATAATTAGGTGGGTAGATAATTGGATGGATGGACGAAATAATGAATGGATAGTTGGTTTGATAAATGGATAAACGCATGGATAGATGGATAGATGCATGAACGAATACGTGGATGCTTAAAAAAATGAAAAATAAATATGTGGATACAATTGATAAATAAAATTTTAAATGGATAGATAGAAAGCTGGATAGATGTTTACATGTGTAAATGGATAGATATATAAATAATTTATTAAATAAAAGGATAATTAGATGGAGAGAAAGCTGGGTAGATAGATAAATAAATAAATGAATATATAAGTAATAAATGGATGGATAAAAGAATAAAAAGATGAATAAATAAAAAAAATTGATACATAATTATATAGACAGATGGATGAAGGAATAGGTAAAAAACAAGTAAATGGATGGATAATTGGATATAAGGATGAATGAATAGATGGATAGATAGACAAATGGATGGCTAGATGCATGGATAAACGGATAAATGGATTAATCAATGAATAGATAGATCAATACATAAACGGCTAGATATATGGATAGATAGATGGATAAGTGTATTGATAAATAAATTCTCGTTTTGATAGACGAATGTATTGTCTTTTTAATTCTGATTCTAATGAATGCTATGAGCATAATAAGCAAAATAGTTAGTTATTTAATGCGGTCATGTAATATATAATGTAATCATGTAATAAAGATAATACACTATCTTTCTTTTACTATAATTATTAAATATGTTTTTTCGATGTGTATTTCAGATTTTGAGCAACTGCAGCCTCATAAAGATCTGATCAATGCACAGATAAAAAGGTAAATAGACGCATAGATAGCTAGTTGTAAAGGTAGTTTTAAATCAAGAGTGAAGATATATGGCTTATAAATTGATGAGAACTTTTTTGATGTGTATTTCAGATTCTGAACCACTACATCCATATAAGGATCATTATCAGCACAGTCACCTTGAGAGTACGTATATCTTAATAAATAATAATGTTATCTAATCATTAAATACTATTTATAATTACCTAATCTTAGAAGACAACACTTACGAATAAGACACGATTACGTGGATAATATAATTAGTTAGATGCATGGATGGATAGATAAATAGATGGATAAATATTTTGATGGATAAGTAAATGGATTTATAAGTAGATGAATCAATGGATTGATAAACGAATAAGAAGATAAATGGATAGAGTGGTAGATAAATGGATAGACGGGTTAGATAAATAAATAGATGAATTGATAAATAGATACGTAGATACATCGATATACTGGTAGAGGGGTAGATAAACGAATTGATGGATGGATGCTGTAATAGATAAATAAACAAATAGATACGTAGATACATGGGTATACTGGTAGAGGGGTAGATAAACGAATTGATGGATGGATAGATAGATAGTTTCAATGGCAGTTTTAAGTAGAAAGTGGAGATCTCGAGCTAATGTTTAAATAAAAATGCCTTTTGTCTTGTGAGAATGGATCCTGATTAATGCTAGGAAGAGGGATCGCTACTTCATGCTAGTGAATGATTAGATAATGTCATGTTATCTATTATTTTACTTTATTATACTGATGTTTTTTAATAATATTTTTTTTTAATGTGGTTTTTAGATCCTGAGCCAGTGGGGGTTAATCAAGTCAACGATTTTCAAGATCCATTTTTATACTTACTCCAGTACCTTATAGGTACGTATTTTTTAAAGAAAAACTCACTATTCTTAGTAAAGCAACTGGCAAATCAGTCTTTTTTTCATCTTTTTATTTGACTACAGCTATAAGTATCCTTATAGCTGTTTAAAATTAAAACTAGAGATATTTTTTAGTAATGAATTCAAAACTAAAGTTTATATTCTTCTCTGTTTCTTTACCTTACCTAGTTTAAGTTATCATGACACACATTTCTTGTTACAAGACATTTTTTTCTTATGATTGATTTAATAGTTGTTTTTACATGTAACTCTTTTAAATAATTACCTCGTAATTACTGAGCCATATGGAAGTAAGTGGTAAATATAGATACCTTTTTGATTTTTTAAATTATATTTTTATGTCTAGACTTAAAACAAAAAATAAAATTTTTAGATAATATTTGAAACTATTGTACTCAAGTTTTTATGGGGATCAAATTACTACGATACTAAGGAAGTTTGGTCTGAACTACATAACGATTGTTCTTTACTATTTAATAAAGATTTCTAATATGAATTTAATTATGTCGTTAGTTGTGTGCCAGTTTATTGCAATTTTAATTTTTACATTTACTTCATAGTTTTTTTTACGTCTTGATATAGAATTAAATGATGTTTGTTATAAACTTATTATATTTTTCTGACCGTTAACTATCTTCCAGTATTATTTACAGTATTTTTTCTCAGTACTTATGAATTTTACACTATTTTCTAAACATTATGGATTGCCTGGGACAAATATAATGTTAAATGCATAAAAATAAGGTCAAATTTTTTTAACTGTTCATTATCTCTTAGTAGTTGTGCCTTACGTATAAATACAAATTGACATGATTCTCCGTTACTTTCTTTGTTACAAAATAGTCAAAGATTATATTAGAAAGTATAATTTTATTTCAAGACTTCTTTTGTTTGTTTTCTATTGACTTGTATGCAGAATTCTTATTAAATTCAACTTCAAGAACACAATGCTGGATTGGTCAGGGCAACTCATTGTTGTTTATGATTAAAGAAGTATTGGCAAGTTAGTGTTTTCTGCAAATTTCTTGGCGCTACAGATCAACTTTTTTAGTATCATGTTCAAATTTTCAAGAAATGTAATATCAAAAATTGTTAACAATTTTCGCTTAGCATAAATTTTTTGCTGGATAAATAATCCTTAAACGTTAAAGTCTGTATGTAGTCTGAGAAAAACCTCATGATCCTAAGCTTAGGGCTTGGATTTGATATTTTTCTTATATTTGTCTATTTAGATAGAACTATTAATACTCTAGGCATCTTTTTGATGGAAAACTTAAGAAACTTCTAAATTACGAAGCTAAAAACTGAATAGAACTTTTCTAACCTATTGTACTCTGCAAGAAAATTACAGAAAGTAGGGTTTTTAATGACTCAACACAATAAGTTTAATACCTGAAGTTTAAATTTTTTCTTGTTGTGAACGATGTCTAAGAAATCTAAAAAAAAAATACATGTTTGGGCAGATTTTTTTAAAAATATTAGAAAATACTCTTTCGAACCACACATACATTGGCTTTTTTTATTGATTATACAGTTTTTAAAAAAATATTGATTTGATCTTTGAGATTTTATGCTTACCTCCGCTTGTAGACACCCTTAAAAGTTTGAAATAAAGTCATAACAGAATACATTATTTTTCATTTTTTATGTGAATTGATAATGCTACTTACATTTCACAAATATGGAAAAAGATGAGTACTTAAAAAACAAGAACAAATGTCAACACAATGATAGTTTTATAAACAAACCAAATCTTAGAAAAAAATAGCATTTATAGTACTCAAAAAATGACCTCTACTTCATTGCATAGTAATAATTTTTATTTTTTATGAGTTTTTAAATTTGAATATATGCAAGAATACATATCACGAGCGAAAATTTATTCTAGATACTGTAGCTTGGGTAAGAACATGACAAATAATTTTCTTTCTAAGAAAATATGAGAAATAAATGAAATTTTTTAAGCTAATATTATGTTAACTAACAAAAAAATTTCAATTGAAGTAAATACGAATATCTCAGCCAATTATTGTTTTAACTTAACGCATGAAGGGATCTGATAGTTGAAACTTTTCATGGTTTATTGTTGTGGGTACAAAAAATTTCAAAATACTTATAATTTTCAACGGCAAGTCCGGCAGACACGCGGCTTTTTGAGTATATCGGGCCCAATTAGACAAATTTTTAAAAGTGATTTCGTGCTTTAAGAGTTGCGATAAGCCATCTTAAAATGTGTTTAACCTTCTTAGCCGAATAAATAAAACTAATTACAAAAAACTTTTTTTTTCTGTCTAGTAGTGGGAGGGGGCTGCTTAACTAAAAACATAATTTTAGATAACATTTTGCACGCACTAATTTCGATTTTTTTTTTAATTTTTCATCTTTAAAACAAAAACTTCAATGGTCCAAGTATTGAGTATTTTTAACTACAGTTCAATGATCCACAATCTAAGTAACGTGAGATGTCTGCATTGTTGCAGAAGTGATTGATTAGTAGCAAGTCTGGTGCGATTTTTTAACATTCCAATGACGATAGCATGTACATGCAGAGGAATGCAGCAATGCGGGGCCGCTACACGCAAAATTTATCAAAATGGCTGTAAAATACAGAAAACAAAAATTATACCTACCAATATATGTATATTTTTCTCATCATGTAAAGATTCAAGTGTATAGTTTGTGATTAAATAGAGGCGTGGTTGCAAATTTTCATCTACTTCATAAAAATACCACATTGTACTCCTGTGCGACTTGACTCATGTAGTTTAGATAAATGACTTTATTTTGCAAATTATTAATAATTGAGTGTTTGAGTTATTATTAGTTCTCTCATTTCCAATGCGTTGTATTTTTGAAGTTATACTTCTATAGGCGCATTCTGCCCTACGGAGTAAACCAACGATTTCAGATTCGTGACCTTGAGAAAAAGTGTAACGGAAGTGGATTTTTCTTGATTCTTTCCCTTTACCCCGCCCTTCTTGACGTATTCTTGGTTCCCCTATACCACTCAACATCATCATCCCATCACAGTTTTAAAAGAAATTAGAACCGATTATTCAGTTTTCCTTACAGTTTGTAACTTATTTTCATTGTAAATTTTTATTTACTGTAAATTCATTCATTTTGTTTTATTTTACATTAAATAAACAAGTTATTTAATAAAATAAGTTGTTTTGGTACAGATTTTTTCAAAAATTTGGAACATTAACTTATTTATAATTAATTTGTTACTTTTAAAATAAATAAAT
>NW_019379644.1:491093-508812 GCF_000648655.2 Copidosoma floridanum
AATATAAAAAAAACTAATATTGTTTCTTACAATTATATGCACCACTCCGATAATGACAGGAAACTTAAAAATAACAATTGTTGGAAATGTTGGGGTGTCAGCCTGTTTCTATTATCTGTTTAAATTAAGCCTGCTTTTAAAAAAGTTTTTCTGATGGAACAGACCTTGCGATAATAGTAAGGTACTTTATAGCAAGATTTGCTAACTCTGAGTTTGGCTTTTGTTTCCAAAACATTAAAGGATCTTCATCTTTATTAATTTGTGGTTGGCTTAGGTAGTATCGGAACTCTTCAGGCATTTCACTTTGATAATGATTTTGTTGCTGGATTTGATGATTGTTTCTTAGAAGTCTCTCATGATAAGACCAAAAATCATCTGACTCTTTAGTTACCTCTTTCAAAGGTTGATCTTTATCAAACATTGTTTTTTTTGCTGATTTTTTACTATTTATTTGTTTTGTTACTTTATTTATAGCATCTGAGCATGCCATTTTTTTCAAAGTATAATTTTTTGTGTAACGTGGATCTAAAATCGTAGCCTGGGCTACTAAAGTAATTTTCTAAATTTTATCAAATCTTTTGTAAAATTGTTCAATTAGAGATTTTTTTTAAATATACAGCTCCAGGTAAATCCACTCTGCACGTTTCTAAATCATGTTTTAAAGTTTTGATCACAGGTATAGCTTTACTTCCTGTCATGTACTGTTGGCCACTCAATATATTAGTAGCTGCATCAAATGGTTTTAATAAAATGACCTATTCTTTTGTTTTTAGTAATTCAGATGCCGTAAGTATTTCTGTTGGATCAGGAATTTGAATCAGCATTGGAGCGATAATGTTGGACAGAGATATAAAATGTTGAAACATACCATATGTAGAATTCCACCTTGTATCAGCTTGAGATTAGATACCGCTTTCAGCTTATCTGCAGCTAGAACCGATTTTTTAAAGAATTTTACAACAGCCTTTACTTTTTTAATGATTGGATTGATTGGATCAATGGTATCATTAGTATCACTGATTTTAAGTATTTTGGAGGGCACTAAGTTTAAGGTGTGAGCAAAATAGATTAATGTTTTTCATTAACGAAAGCATTTATTATGGCTTTTGTTATATTACTTGCATTGTCGGACACCATGGCAACAACTTTACTTTATCCAATTTTCCACTCAGTAAGGATGGTTAAAATCCAATCTTGCAAATATTTTGAAGTGTGATGATCTGACATTGCCGTGACACCAATATTTATGGATTTACATTTCCAATTAATTATGTAGTGGCACGTTACACCCAAGTAGCTAATAGTGTTTAAAGGGTTGATCCAAATGTCTGCAGTTATAGACACATAATCTATTTTCGACAGTTCTTCTTTGACAATGTTTGACAAAACATTATACTCGTCTTCCATTGAACTGGTTATTGTTTTTCTATCAGGAACTTTGTGTAATGGTGCAATGAATTTCATTAAAGTTAAGAAACCCTTATTCTGAACCGTAGAATATGGTAGTCTGTACTTAGCCAGCATGAACAAAATTCTGTTCGTGATATCTTGAGCTTTTTGACCTCCATCTGGTATGTTAAAAAAATTAAGTTACATATACATGTATATGCTTTTCTTATTAGAAAAGTAAGATTTAAGTGAAATATATTTTACATACTTTGAAAAGATATTTGGTGAGAAATAGCTTCATAAATTGTTAACTGTTTAGATTTTAAAGCCTTTGCTGAATATATTTTATTCTCATAAACAGAACCTTGTTTTGATGTATCAAAATCAAATTTTAATTTTTAAATAGATTTGTGTGGATGATATTGACGATGTACTGTCTTCAGAGACATCGGAATCGATTTCAAATATTGTTGAATTTTTTTTCTGAAAGTAAAAATGACGTATGTTTTTAATGGTAAACAAAGAATAATAATTAAACTAATAATTAAAAACAATTATTAAAATAAATCAAAAAACAATAATTATGTAAATGTATTAAATAAATACGTTCACTAATACTCTCCTCCATCTTTCTTTTTTTTTTTTAAGGTATTTTAGTCAAAGGTTCACTCAACTTTTTTTTGAATGTCGGTTGTGTAGGTGCGCGCGCAAGTTTGCCGTGTTTCCACTACTTTTCACTTCGTGATTGCACAAAAGACAAATAACTGCACTTTGTGCACTGGTTTTAAAATATCTCCACACCTCACTTTTAGTTTTTGGTCCCACTGAAAAAAATGAAAATTTTAAGTGCTAAATATTAATACAACAACTCTTTTTCTGTAACATATTTAAATAAAGGTAAAGGAAATGGAAATATTCATACTCTTTCTCTAATACTTAAACTGAAAGTAATGTCACGCCAGATAGGATGTTCAAACACATTGCCACTCACTCACTACACCATTATAAGGAAATTGAAATATTTTGAAAACGATGACGAAATAATATGGTGAAAAAATAATTAAAAATATGAATTAAAAAGTATAGTAAATTTCTTATTTATTTATAAATTACTCTTGTAAACAATAAAAATTTTTTCATCGGGTGCATTTACATCGGAGAAAGGAGATATTCGTTGCTTTTCACAACTTGTTTATGAAATTCGTCATTCATCCCCAGGTAAACCTCATACCAGAACTGATAAGACAATGATGTGTTCTTTTCATTAAGAAAATGTTATAGATATATAGTGAACAAGTGGTTTAGAAAAAGTTTTTATTTACCTGACGTCCATGTCAAAAAATCCTAGGTGATGATACTAGACAGTTGAGTGAGCTCCAGACTAAGACGTGTACTAAGCTGAAGACTAAGACAAATATAAATTCTATGGTAATTTACAAACGATACTTGTTACATCAGTGATTATATATATCTAGACATAGATACCGACACTTAACTAATTGAGTATAGATATTTTGTGTTAAGAAAGGTTAGTTCTAAGAAAAACGGTATGAGCGTATCTATTTAAATGCAGGCGTCTGAGGCGCACGTAAGACTTAATGTTGAAATGTTTCAAAATTCTAATTCATGCTAGCTCCGTGAGAGCACCAAAATTTTACTAGCTCCACATACAAAAGCGCGCAATACTACAATAAAGCTGCGTTGCTTGCTTTACATTTTTAAGGGACTGCTTACAATAGACAGATTTTTTGTGCTCGTCCGCATTTTAAATACACGCTTACTTTATTTTTAACCGATATTGTACCAATATCTACTTTTTTAATATCGATATACCGATACATCGGAAACTCAGATATCGGTTCAAAATATCGATATTTGGCTTGCAAAATATCGATATTTATGAATATTGATATTTTTTCCACATCCCTCTATCGTGATTGAGAACAAAATTCAGAAAGGTGGAAAAAGCACAAATACTTAAATGCTGCAACGCTGGAAATTATTTTTCTCATAAGGATGAACTTACATACATGCTTTTACGCATACTAAGTCTTTTTTTTTGTGTTAATGAAAAAAAAAAANTAAAAAAAAAAAAAAATTATAGATCTACTTGGAAATGAAACAGGTTTATCTAATAGTAATCTTTTATACTAACACAAAAATTAGAGCTTTGTATAGATCTTATAAATCAAATTTAAAGTGATTTTTCCATAAGGTTACATGTTAAATTGAAAATTCTTTAAATTAAACACGTCAAAAAGGGTACAGTTAAACAATCTGCTATTTTATAAGGGTATTTCTTATTTTCTTAGGAAGTTTTTTGAAATCATAGGAAGACTCGATGAAAGAGCATAGACTTGTACTGGCCAGCTGCCATGTTGTTGATATTGTATTGTGACATAAAATGTTGTTTATAATTGTTCTGTTATAAGATATTAAAATATTTATGGAAATGACACCCAACTAACGTACGTATACTCATTCCAACGGTAATTGCACCACCTTCGTACGTAATATCGTTTCATACGAGGTATACTTGTATTCATAATCATATTATTTGCCATATAATTTTATAGAAGTATAACTTCTTACTTGGGTACCTAAGCCCTCACTGTCTACTGGCTTTTGATTATTATAACTATCATTTAAATACTTGTGCTCTCTGGTTTTTACATAACATTATTTTATATGGTAAATTTATTCCTTTTTTTTTGTTCTTTAGGGAAACGGATAACGGTGCATGTCTAACTATAACTTATTGCTGGAATGATACTTCGACCAATCAAATTCCGATTCTAAATATGAGGATGAAGAAGAGTATAGAAGGCCAGGATATGCGACAATCAAGCTCAAAAAAATGTTTTTGGTCATGAGGAGGAAAATTGGGATACTCCCAGTTAAGCAGAAATATGATGTAAGTAAAAGTATAAAAAATAATTTTGTGATGGTATAAATTTCTTATTTTTTAAGCATAATTTAAGCCCCCCCCCCCCCTCTGCTCCACTAAAAACCAACCGCAGATGTGAGTTCTCATGAACAGGAGCTCAATCTTGTGAACGCTGTTGAAAACTAGCATTATATGTGTGTTTTCGAAAAAAACTGTATTGCATTACGTCAACGCAATGGGGCCAACATTAGTGTATTGTTGAAATTGTATCGCTTTCGCGTTTGTTTACTACCAGCGTATGTGCGCACCTTCTGAACAGGATACGATGTAGATTACAAAAGAAAGAGAAAGTTTAGTTAAAAAAAAAAAACATGGAAGAGCTATTCACTATAGAAACAGAGAGTAGAGAGTAGAAAACAAAAATGGGAACCATCAGCAGAATTGGCTTGTATACGTGTATCTATGGAAACAGAGGCATTATTTGTTGTTGACCAACTTTTTTATCTCAAACACACCAAGTGCTAATTGTGTTGAAGATAAGTAAACGAGATTTGTTACTTACATCTACTAATATTTCTTCCAAAAAAATAGTGCGGCTTTACTTAAATTGAATAATGAATTTGAGGTGTATAATTAATTAACTATGAATTCATTAAACAATGTGTCGTAAGAGTGTGTTTGGATGTACTCTTACAAAAATCAAAACAATAACTAGTTCATAAAAAAGAAATTACAATCTCTTTTCGCATTAATGAGGATTTAAACTGCAATATAATAATACAGAAACGTAATGTTATAACGTTAAGATAAAATATTTTCGAATCAGTAGAACTAAACTTTTCAAAAATATGAGTAATGGAGTTAAAATTCGTATACGTACCTCATAAGAGTACTAAATTGCATACGAATTTCAATGTACTTTTTATGTGGCTGACAATCATAAATTTTATGGAACGTTATTGGCTTCTGTGCCAAAAGTAACTGCGCCTTTGATAGCACCGTAAGACGAATACAAGGCAAAAATAAGAAAAAAAATATTGATTTAGTCATTCAGTTTAGACATTCTAGTTACTACACTTGCTGTATCCTCGATAGAATTTAATGTTAGAAAGATATTATTTGATTTACCAGAACTTTGTTAAATAACAACAGTAGAGAGAAGCAAAATACAGTAAAAATTGTACTTAATTGATCTTTTTACGAAACCTGTTTATGATATGATAACCATCCTATCATTCATCCATCCTCTTATCCATTAATTTACCCACTCATCTATTCATCCAAAAGTAAGACTTATTAAACTGTTGTTTTGTTTAAAATTGTAAGAATTTTTTAAATAATGTATATGAGTAACTCTATCGTAACCATCTCAGATCGACTTCAAAAATTCTTCAAAAAGAAGTTGGTTCAAAAAAATTTTTCATGGTATTTCTACTGTACACAACATCAGTAACAAATATCTAAAGGGATGCAACTACAAGATTAACTAGTCAAAAGTTATACGATATTTTATAAAAATTAATTTTTCATCGATTTTTGAATAATTGTATCTCTTTCTAACATATTTAGCTAAGCTCCTTCAACAGTTCGAATGTTCTTACTGGGCTTAACTAAAAGCTGGGGCCAAGATCTATCGATTAAAAAAAATTTTGTTCGATTTTGTGCCTCCATTCAAAAGTTACAGCCGTTTCAATTAAAGCGTAAATATCAATAATAATGTGATTTTGGCTAAAATTCAGTATTTTTTATAAAATCACTACAACTTTTCATTCGGGGCATAAAATTCAAAGATTTGTGTTTTAATCATTATGACTATGTTTTTGATTTCATTTAAGCTCAGATAAAGCCACCTAATGGAGTGCAACACTTGGCTACCAACGTTGGAAGTAGCACCACCGTTTTTGCATTTATGTAGCGAAAAGAGGCCAATTGGACGAAACCCCGAGACGCGTGTCTCGTTTTTTCGCCAAACAGTGATAAAAAAAAGTTTGGCTGGGATTGATTGCTCTGAAACGAAAAAAAACGGCACTTCGAGGTGAGGTAGGGTCGGAATGGAAAAGCTCAGAATGGAATTTTCAATGTTTGTAGTGCTCGTACGACTCATAGACGTATTACAATGACTTGTCCACCCATAATTTATTTATTAGCCTCAAATGCAATAAGAAACTGTGTTGTGCGTACTTGCACACATACACTGAGTGGTTGTTCCATGGGGGGTCGGGATGGAATAAAATGTTTGTACGCACGAAATACGCAAATAGAAGAGCATGGCTATTTGAGACGTAACAACTTCTGGTACTACTGTCGTGAGGATTTGGTAATTTTAGTCCTATACTTTGAAAAATGACCATTGGTTGGCATTTTTAATCCAAAAAGTGACTTGTTTGAACTGATTTTTGGTAAAACCGTTATTATGGTGTGAATATGCGGATAAAATGTATGCCGTGAAAACTCTCTCGTCTTTGTCCATTTCTGGTGGGGCTAAAGTACAAATCCTATTCCCAATAGCTAAAGTATATAATACTTACACACCCAAGTGGCAGATAAGCCTTATTTTTTACTGGTGAAAGTTTTTATGAGTGAAATTGAGATGTGGAGATGGGTTGGAATGGAAAACTCGACTCTAAATGATCGATTATCTCAATGAGGAAATTAATACATCGGTATTAGACAATGTGTCAAGTGAAGTTGACAACATTTAACACAACTTAACGTTTTTAAAGTTTTGGATTTCAATATGGCATGCGAGTGCGAGTACCAGACACAATCTGAGCAAGTTACGACAGAATCACTCATATACCTTGAGTATTTGATTGAAACGAATTTTGACCGCATTTGCATCCTCATCGACACCCATTGTTTAATCTTGTGGAACACGATTATCGATTTCATTTTCCGGCATTGGCTTGTCTGCCAAAAAACACTGCACGTTTGATGGCACTGCAAAATAAATATGAAAAAAAGGAATAAATAAAAAACCAGATGTGGGTCTCGGGACCCCCAGCAGACGTAAGACTTTCAACTCAAATGTTATAAAACTTGGTATAACAGAAGCTCAAAAAATTAGATTACACCTAATTTTAATAGGTCTTTAGGAATCTAATATTATAATAGTAACAATTTTATCACTATTACGTATTTAAGCACGGGCGTGCATAAAATACACACACTTATGTTACATGTGACGCATGTTACATGCAGTTTAATTACTTCTATATTTGCTATAATACATGTGTTCATAAAAATTATCACCCTAGTGCCCCAAAAAAAAGGACTTTTGTCTAGTTACGTGGGACAAACATTCTTTTTATTTAAAATTTTTTATTCGTGCATTTGATATGATATCATATACGTACAATCAATTCTTATTGATATCATTGTATTCGACAAATTTTTCTAAATTTTGGCTACCATTAGAGTAAAATAATCCAGTCTACCTGATTGAAATTAAGAAAAACAATTGACATATAGCTATTTACCATTGTAAAGTTGTAATTTGTCATTCAAGTCATTTTCTATGATTATTTATAAATCAATATTAAAATTTACCCGTGCTTATAACTAATTTCTACTAATCTTAAAATAAGTAAAAAGAATATACGTTTTGGTCACATAACAATTATTTTATATTTTATGATAGAAAATAGAAATTAAATCAATTTATAGCTAGGATATGTAGGATATAGCTGTGTCTTTGAGATATGGTTTTTTGTTTTCAGAATTATCACGATTGTTTGAATAAATCCGTGTTACATATATTTTTGCTCTTCAATAATTATTTTCTATTCTTCGAATATTTTTTGGCCTATCTAGCTTCCCTTTCGGGATACGACTGTTTTTCTAATTTTGAGAGATTATGTTATAACAAAAATTCTTCAAAGGTTTTGTCAACATTCGTATTCATGTTCTAAACACGTCATACCGAATAAGAAAATGTTTTTTTACTTATTCTTCATAGATACAGTCAAAAACGAGTAAGTTAAGGTTATGTTGTACATAGTCCATCCCTTCTGTATTTATGCGCGTCAATCACGTAGTTCCCCCCTTAGGAACATGTATGCAATGACCGGGACGTGCAACACGTATATGTGTATACAACATACATACCTATACTTTGCGTCTAGTATAGTTACAGCATACAGCGTGCAGATGTTGTTTTACTCTTATTCTCTCATTTCTCCATCCCTATACCTCAGCTTGAGCTAGCGCATCAATTTAGTGTTAAAGTGTAGCGTAGAAACATACATGGTATACACTGTGGATATACCTGCCTAGTGACTGGAATAATCAGTTAGTGCGATCGCATGGCAAAATTGCCCGGAGGTTATACTATCACCGTAACCAAGCCAGTCAATCCAAGTTATAGGCCGATGGCGCGATCACGCGTGTGTGTCATGTGTACATACATACGTACAGGGTAGGCAGTTTGAAGCGTGGAATAATATACTGCGTACTGTGTTCTGCGTTAGAAGAGATGAGTAGAGAAATTGTTAACGCTAATGCTACGAGGTGAGACGACTTTTTGGCACTAATCAGGGCAACCCGCCGCCACCAGGCATCGAACCAAGGCGCACATTTTTCGAGAGCGCGAGACCAGTGAGACTCGTATAGAACAGCGTGCGCACTAATTTTGTCAATGGCCGTTCGGATCACGCTGCTAATACAAAAGCAGCCTCGCTAATGTTGAGGAAAAGATGTATATAACAACAAGGTTGAACAGTTGCGAGTTTGAATGAAAATTCAAGATCATAATTCACAATATTTTTTGTATAAAATCGTTTGACTCAACTTTATTTTTATTACATCACTCTTTATTATTATTTTATCATCAGTGGCTAATTTTGGAATTTTACAGTAATTTTTTTTACTGTAGGACTTTTATCACTTATTTCTATGAAAACAATTACAAAGTCAAATTCGAATAAATTTTAACTTGGATAAAACTTCTATGAAACTTTTTTTCATTTTTTATATGATAAAAATGTAAGTATTTCGAAAGTTTATTAAATTTAAGAAAACTTTATACAAAGTTATTAATAAGTTAAACCTATGCTCATTCAAAAAATGATAAGTTCAAATAAAGTTTGGCTCAGTGCCATTGGTAAAGATTTCGTTAACGGTACCGTTAATAATCTATGTACAAAAGAGTAAAATGCGCTCATTTTCATATTGATGGACTGCTTTGTATCATACGGTACTAACGTATCTGTTAAAGTTGGTTTTGTATAAATTTCATACANGAAAAGTTGACGTAAAGTTAATAATAACTTAATCCTATGCTTTTTAAAAAACTGATAAGCTTATATAAAGTTTGGCTCAGTGCCATTGGTAAAGTTTGGCAAAACTTTTGTCAAACTAAACTTTAAAAAAACTTTTTCCTTCGAAAAACTCTTTTATCTCTGGCTTATTGAATTGGACTCCTACGAGAACTGTCGTTACTGGCAATGACCACCCGCACTCTGACGTCATTTTTCTTCAGAATCGAGCTATGGACTATCAACTAAACTGCAACAGCAGCTTCCATTGATTTAGCAGAGCCAAAATGATTCAAACGACAATCATACTCGATTGATGTTCTGGTTCCTTGCTTGTGATCGCAAAAAATACACTTATGATTTTTGGTGCAATAATCCAGTACTTTACCAGAATGTAATCCAATTATCGCACAAAATCCATTTAGGCTATCATATTTATATCCATGACCCCTTTGGCTCCAACCCATATTATACTCAGTACAGGTAAAGTAAAGCCCTTGCTTAGCATAGGAATTTCGCTATCGGTTCGTAAAATTCTTTCCGGGATAATCAAATTGAATATCAAGATAGTAATTTTCAGGAAAACCACAATCTTCAGAAATTTTTTACGATCCGTAGTAATTTTACTATCTCAAACTTAATAGTCATATCTTGGATATGAGAAATACTATTGTACTGTTGATAGTTCCATTTTCACCAAAAGGGATATGTTATTGTTTCTTCAATTTACATATATATATATATCGGCTTACTTGGTATAACAGAAGCTCAAAAAATTAGATTACACCTAATTTNCTCAAAACAGTGAGTGGTGAGCTGTAATCCAGCTTAGTTGTATTAGAGCTGCTGTTGAGTGGTGCAGTTAGTGGGCAACCCTCGATGGCATCCGCATCGTGCAAAAGTGAGTCTGCGATAGACTCTTCACTTACACACATCGGTCTCGGACACTGAAACTTGTTTATTTTTGTCACATTCAAGAGTTATTTTACGACATCATCTTCTATTATCTATTGTTTAACTTTAAGGCAAACCTTGCTTGCCTTTATTTGACAAGTCAATTTCTTCTTTATCGTCAAAGCATAAAAAATTTTATTTTTTATATTTGGCTTTTGGCATGCAAAGTTAGCGTTTTTGGCATTTTCGTATAGTTCTTTCACCATTGGGCTGTTATGCGAGGAACTGGTACTCTAAGTGGTAGCAAATCCTCCAGTACCTGTGCCTCATATGTTGGGGTAGTTATGCACCTGACGCTAAGAACTGAAAAATAAGTTCTGGCCTTAATTATTCTGAAGATAATATAACTGTATCTCATACTGTATAAACAAGTTCTTACAAGATCTTGCAAAACTTTAAATTATCTAAACATCTTACAATTCTGTCAATCCTCTAACTAACAGACAAAAAGATCATATTCTAGGATACTTAACCTACTTTTTTAGAAGACTAAATTTCTTAGAGAAAAATAAAAAATTATAAGGAATAAACTTTGACAAACAAATAAGAAAATTGTTAACGATCGAAAATTTCTTGCCAAACAATGTTTTCGGTGTTTGCTTGGTTCTGCGAATCATTTTGTATAAATATATTCGTTATAAGTTGTTAGAATTACTTTGTTTAGGCAGATATTTATACTATCTCCATAAATTTTTTTATAAACATCATCAGTTTTCCATCCCCATGGAATTTCGAAAGATTTTATTGTTTTATTTCCAATGTCTACTAATAGTAATAAAAATTTAAAATCTGTGCACCGCATGTTACTTTTCGATTTTGTTTTGGAGGTATTTGTCCAAAATTGCCTCCTATAATAAGTAATTTTCTACCAAATAAAGTATTATTATCTCATAAATCTTTTGAAGTTTCATTCACTATGCCAAAGATTTTTTAGAGATTATTGAGGCTTCGTCCCAAATAATGACATTTACTTTTCGTAATTCTTTTTTACCACCTTCGTACTCTAAAAAAAACCTTTCAATGTTATTTGAATCTAATGGTCATCAAAATATTCTATAACTTGTTATTCCTTTAAGTAATGAAAATGAAGCAATTCCTGTCTAAGCCATAGATATTACCTTTTTCTGTTGAAACAAAAAATAAAAAATTAGTTTTTTGTATAAAAATGTTTCTGTAGAACCTCGTGGACCATCAACGAATTATAATTTTGTATCACAGTTGATAATTTTATTAAAAATTATTTTTTTAACCCTATTTAGGTTAACAAATAAGTCCTTAAAGTTTGTTTCTAAATCAGTTACAGTTTTATTGTCCTCAATATTCTCAGATTTTACTGTTTCATTTGGTTCTGGTAGTCCATAATATTAACATGATTTTCCTTTAAATTTAAAGATTTCATTAAAATGTAATGAAGCATTATGTTCTTTATCGTCTTTTCAATCTTCAATTAAAAATTTTCTCAGTTGATATGACAGCATAACGTTACGAGCATCTTTGAATATTTTATATATTTGAGAATCGTGTTCAACTTAACCAGAAGCAATAGCAATATCTCTAAACGTACTGTAATATATTTTATCACTTGTTTTCAGACTTTCGAAAGATTCAGCTTCACTCGCCCGTTTTAAAATAAATTTTAAAAAAACGCTCAGAGTCCTTCAGTGACACTATATTAAGTCACCTTATTGTTAAATTATGCCTAACTCTTTCTCTCCTAACTATAGCTTTGGCCGTACAACTGGAACAGTAATATTTTGGAATATTTACGTATCTAATTTTTTTGCGAAGCTATCTATTGTATTCAATTTAAACCAAGCCGTTGATGCTGTTTCGGAGTTTTCCATAGCTTTAAACATACTATTTCCTTGAAAAACTTTTTTTTTTATTTTCAATACATATACACTAATAAATTAAACACAGAATGACTACATCCACGCAGAGGGTAGTCTTGCAATCGCCATGCTGCTTCTATGGGGCTTAAATAGTGACCATTTACATACTCAGATATTTCATCAAAAATTTCTATATCGTCTTTTTTATCACTCATATCTGTTTTCGTTATTTTACGTAATGCTCTATCTCCTCCTTTATATAGAATCAAAAATATATTTTATTCTTTGGATAAATGCAAAATACTTAACATTAATGTGGCAATTATATTTGGTTAACGAAAATGGATCATGTGATACTACCATCGAATTATCAATCATCATTTTTTCGTTACTATATTTGATTCTATACATGTGATTATCACATCTATGATTACGTCTTTTTTAAGTTGGGTATCACTTTTTGTAAAAACAGTATGATTATAAAACTTTTATGCAAACTTTTTTGTAAAAATTTTTTGATGACTGGTAAGACATAGACTATCTTTACCACGAGGTCCATTAAGCATGTGTTTAATAACTAATTTTCATATTTATAATTTAAGTGGAATTTTTTCTGAAATCTATATATCTATGTCAGTAGTAGTAAATAATTTATTGTTCAGATGCAATGTTATAATAATATGATAATGAAGTAATCCTCTTTTTTGAAATTCACTGGTATAAACGTGAGCAATAACTTTTCCGAAAATATTGTGTTCAGTTATATCGTCTAAAATTTATTTTAATTTTGTATGAAAAAATCTAACAGTTATATTCAGTAATCATTTAGAGTGATACCTTTAAAAAAGTTTTTTTTTTATTTCTTTCCATCTAGGGTTACATATTGTAACGGTAATAAGAAAATCAGGTCGTCCAAACTTTCGCATTATTGCCATTGCATCTTGATAATGTTTCTGCATATACGTAGTACCACCGATGTATGTAGAAGGTAAAATTAAAATGTTTCCAACTCTATTATTTTCAAAATTTTTAGAGTTATTTAAGGCACTACGCATTATGTGATCTATTAAGCCTTGATAACATTTAATCCTTAGAGTATTTTAGTTATTGCGAAAAAAGTTTATTCTGTTACTTTTTATCATAATATGCGCGTACAAAAAAAAATTGTTGCGTCAATCTTCCAGCATAAAGTATGAAACTAGAAATTTTACTATTTGTTCGATAAGAAGTTTAATATAAGTAATATTGGAGCAACGTAAGATTTTCTGCTTTTGTTAAAAAATTTTGTCTATCGTACTTATGTACTTCATCCTACATTCCCTACTGGAAATAATAAAGGAAATACCATTAATTGACATGGTGTATTTGGCATCCAGCATGGATAATGCAACCTATGAAGATGTTGATAAATCAGATAATAATATTTATATAAATTTATCCATAAAAATGTTAGGATGCCTCATTTTATAAGTCATGTCACACTGAAATAACTCATTTTATAAGTCAACTTATGAAGCCCTCTTAAACTACGAAGACATAGGTCTATTTCGATTCTGTTTTAAATTAATGTTGAAATTGCTACAATAGATGAACACAATATACATTCATGGGATGTATTATTAGGTAATAAATTTGGTCTATGTATACAAGAATTTTCGAATCATGTTGTGATTATTGAATACATTATTACTTGTAATCAAAAATTCTTTTCCAAACTATATTTTTAATATCAAAAATTTTTTCTCTATCGATTTTAACGAAAATTCCATTTTTCTTAAATCTCGCCACGGACAATTGACCATGAAAAAATGAAGGTTTTTTCATGTATCATCCCACAGTATCAAAACTTTAACCTTGAGACTTCTTTATAGTCATAGTAAACACTACAACTAATAGAAATTGTTAACTATAAAATATGAAAGGTAGTGATTAAGTATTTCTAGTATTTAATGTAATTCTTACTAGTTAGGTAAGAATATACATATATGTACATTGCAATCAATGCAAGATTCCCAAATCTCCATCAAGAGTGATAGTTGCGTGTACTAGATACTACTTTTACCATCTCATGTTATTTCAATGGTTGCACTTTTACCATCGAACCATAATATTACTATCGTCTCATATTTTTCCAAAAGATGTTTGACTAATAATCGCTATCAAAACATAAAATCCCCTTCGTCTAGTGATTTTAAGAGCCAATTGTTGTCTTGTAACTTTAATAGCCAATTTTGATTATCACGCAGCTAGTAAAATTAATATGCTGAACAAAAATCTCACTTTTACTTAAGCATTAAAGTAATAAGAATCCTTAAGAGTCTCTCTTCAGCTGTACGTGGCACAGTTCACCTTCCTCTTCTGGCGGTCAATACCAGAATAGCATTGGACGCTTCCGTGACCTCAAAACAGCGGGTAGTGAGCTGTAATCCAGCTTGGTTGTATTAGAGCTGCTGTTGGGTGGTGCAGTCAGTGGGGAACCAACGGTGGCATCCGCATCGTCCGAAAGTGAGTCTGCGATAGACTCTTCACTCGCTCACATCGGTCCCGGACGCTGAAACTTGTCAATTTTTGTCAGATTCAAAAGTTTTTTTACGACATCATCTTCTATTATCCATTGTTTAACTTTAAGGCGAACCTTGCGTGCCTTTATTTGCCACGTGAATTTCTTCTTCATCGCCAAAGCATCAATAAATTTGATTCTCATACTTGGCCTTTGGCATGCAAAGTTAGCGTTTTAAGCATTTCCGTATGGTTCTTTCACCGTTGAGCTGTAATGCGAGAAACTGGCAGCGCTCAGCGGAAGTGAACCCTCCAGTATCTGTGCCACATATGTTGGAGTAAATATGCACCTGTCGCTGCGAACCCACTTCGGACGGACGAAAGGGTGCTCCTCGCAACTGTCCTCCTCGATCAAATGTCCACTCTTCAGCGAGAAGGTAGACCCGGAAGAGGACGGCACAGTCAAGGAAAAGTGAGACCTCTTCTGCAGTCTTACAGATCTGCGGTTTATGGCTGATAGAGTTGGAACCGCAACTCTGCTAATTGAGGCCAACTTAACTCCATAGAGACTAGACTCGCGCAGAAATTTCTTGTTTTAAGGCCACTTTTGCAGTTGGTACATGTCTATACTAAACTTGAAAGCAGTTGCGCGCTCATTCTGCTTACAGTTGTAGAAATAAAAATCAAGCACCTTCACTTTAAATAATGGTAAAGCTACAACCTTGCCACCCATAACATTTTTATAATGTCCAAATATGCAGACAAGTAAGTTATTAAACATTGAAGAACTGAAAAATAAGTTCTGGCTTTAATTATTCTGAAGATAATATAACTGTATCTCATACTGTATAAACAAGTTCTTACAAGATCTTGCAAAACTTTAAATTATCTAAACGTCTTACAATTCTGTCAATCCTCTAACTTACAATCAAAAAGATCATATTCTATGATACTTAAACTACTTTATTTAATAGTATTTTAGAGGGCCTATTTAAAATAACATCGAATATAATAGAAATGACTTTAACTCTATTTTTTTTAACAGTGTTTTACATACAAGACGACCTTATAAAATGATAGTGAAAAATATTTCTCATACAATACATTTAAATAATCAATAAAATACACTTTTTCGATTCTCATAGTAGAATTTCATAATCAATAAAATTTTGAAAAACTTTTCTTTCATATTTAATAATATTAATCATAAGCGCTCGCTTGAGGAAAAACATTTCCATACTATTTTATCCACAGGAACAAGTTAACTCGATAACTTTTACAATTTTATTTCACGAGGGCAGTTTTTTCCAAGTAATAAGTATATAAAATATGTCGTACCTTAAGTTTAATGTAATAAGAATAGCATACTAAAAATAAACGAGTTAATGTATTCTTAAAAGAAGCATTAAGCGCATAAAAAAAGGTAAAGAGAAATTTAAAAAAAGTGAATGAACGAAACTCTTATATAATACTATAAATAAGTAGGACAGTAGTAACATACAATACTATTAACAATAAGAACAAGAGGAATATACAATACTTTTAAAAAGTTTGCAACGCGTATTTAAGTAAAAAATAAGTCTATAAAAAAGTCATTGTTATGTAAAGCCCCAACGCTTAAATAGATCTATTTACACGTGTATACAATTTTTTAAACATTTTCTAAACTAAAATTTAAAAAAACACTCCGACTTTAGCGTCAGTAAGAGTATTTCTGAACTTTACCTGGCACAGATCTCTTTCCTCTTTTGGCGGTCAAATTGAGTATAGCATTAGACGCTTTTATGACCTCGAAACAGCGGGTGGTGAGCTGTGATCCAGGTTGATTGTATCAGAGCTGCTGTTGGGTGGTGCAGTCAGTGGGCAACCCACGGTGGCATCCACGTCGTCCAAAAGTGAGTCTGCGATAGACTCTTCACTCACACACATCGGTCTCGGACACTGAAACTTGTTTATTTTTGTCACATTCAAAAGTTTTTTTACGACATCATCTTTTATTATCTATTGTTTAACTTTAAGGAAAACCTTGCTTGCCTTTATTTGACAAGTCAATTTCTTCTTTATCGCCAAAGCATAAAAAATTTTATTTCTTATACTTAGCCTCTGGCATGCAAAGTTTGCGTTTTGAGCATTTTCGTATGGTTTTTTTACTGTTGGGCTGTTATGTGAGGAACTGGCAGCGCTTAGCTGTAGCTAACCCTCCAGTACCTGTGCCACATATGTTGGGGTAGTTATGCACCTGTCGCTGCGAACCCACTTTGGACGGACAAAGGGTTGCTCCTCGTAACTGTCCTCCTCGACCGAATGTTTACGCTTCAGCGAGGAGGTAGACCCAAAAGAGGACAGCGCAGTCAAGAAATAGTGAGACCTTTTCTGCAGTCTTACAGATCTGCGGTTTATGGCCGATAAAGTTGGAACCGCAACTCTGCTAATTGAGGCCAACTTAACTCCATAGAGACTAGACTCGCGCAAAGTTTTCTCGTTCTGCAGCCACTTTTGCAGTTGGTACCTGTCTATACTAAACTTAAGAGCAGTTGCGCGCTCAGTTTGCTTACAGTTTTAGAAATAAAAATCGAGCAACTTCACTTTAAATAATGGTAAAGCTACAACCTTGCCACCCATAACATTTTTATAATGTCCAAATATGCAGACAAGTAAGTTATTAAACATTGAAGAACTGAAAAATAAGTTCTGGCTTTAATTATTCTGAAGATAATATAACTGTATCTCATACTGTATAAACAAGTTCTTACAAGATCTTGCAAAACTTTAAATTATCTAAACATCTTACAATTCTGTCAATCCTCTAACTAACAGACAAAAAGATCATATTCTAGGATACTTAACCTACTTTATTTAATAGTATTTGGAGGGCCTATTTAAAATAACATCGGATGTAATAG